>CAUYPK010114706.1:0-10947 GCA_963574355.1 Loris lydekkerianus
ATTAATGGCATAATATAATCTTAATTAAAATTAATAGCACAATAGCAAAACACAAAAAAAAAAAAAAAAAAAAAAAAAAAGGTGCCCTAGGAGGAGAGTTCTATACATAATTAAGTCATGCATAGACTTCTTTTACCCAAAGTTCCTGCTCTTCTAAAAGTAGCATCCTGCCCTTCCCCCTCAGATTTGTCTTAATCAGCAGGGCCATGATCTAGAAGGCTCCACTATAAATTGCTGTGTTATCACAAAATGTCTGATCCATTTGAAGAGGTGAAAGGAAAAGAGGCATGCTAATCCCACTGCAGAAAAGTTCCCCTGGAACCTCATGAATTTTTGAAGCTGTCTCATAAATCAGTTCAACCAGGATCACTTAACCCAGTTTTGTTACAAATTCTGCTGCCACAGTGGACAATGTCTGAAATTATAATTTTAAAATGTAAAAGGAAAAGGAGGAAGGATTCTTTCACAAAAGCTGGAGCAGAGAGCCAACAAAGCCAATTCTGGAGTATTTAAATATATAGTTTGAGAAGTCAAAATAGAGAGGAAACTGACCTCCAAGTTAACAAAATGCTTAGTTGCTTACTTTCTTTCAATTTATTCCTATCAGTATAAAGCTGAGACAGTTTGAGGAAAAGGCTTAGACAACACCTCAGAGCCTGTCTAAAAAGTCTACCCCCTGACATCTGCACCACAGCATTTCTCATACAGAATCATCATCGCTGGGTTTCTTATTTTAATCCCCTCTCAAATGTGAGTTCCCCAAGGGCAGAAACCATTTTATTTATCTCCAGTGCATCTAGCTCAGTGCACCGCACTACAGATACAGTATATAGATAGTTATTGGAGGTTTGCTTACAACAGGCATTGTTTCCGAGAAAAGAAAAGGAAGCCTTCCAGTTCTTTTATCCCTGGCAAAGAAGAGCAAGAATTCTACTTCCTAAAGTAGTGACTTTCAGAGTAAGGCCACATTAGAAATGCAAATTTTCAGGCCCCTCCCTAACATACTGAATCTGTAGATGATTTTAATGACCCTTCCAGGTGATTTTAACACAAACTAAAGTGTGAGAACTAGGGCTAGGCATGGTGGTTCATGCCTGTAATCAATCCTAGCACTCTGGGAGGCAGAGGAGGGTGGATCGCCTGAGCTCACAGGTTCAATACCAGCCTGAGCCAGAGCAAGACCTGGTCTCTTTAACAAACAAACAAACAAAAAATAGCCAGGCGTTGTGGCACGCATGTGTAGTCCCAGCTACTCAGGAGGCTGAGGCAAGAGAATCACTTGAGCCCAGGAATTTAAGGTTGCTGTAAGCTATGATGCCACAGCACTATATCAAGGGTGACAAAAAGAGACTGTCTCAAAAAAAAAAGAAAAAGTTTTTCTTCTTCAATGCCCAATAGTTTCTATACATAATACATATACATATACATAATAAATATATGCTTATATCACACCTCAGAAGTCAGACAGCTGAATAAAATAACTGAACATGGCTTAGATGTTTGGAAGTAAGTTTACAAACAACCATGGACCAGCATTTCTGGTTTTGTTAATTAATTACATATGTCATGCTATGTTTAGTAGTTTTTATTAATCTATTTCCCTCTACTCATAGCACAGACATAGACGTATATATTTTAGCAATGAAAATACAAAAATCAAGCCAACTGCTGAGACATAAGAAAAAAAAATTTTTTCGAACTCACAAGCACACATTAGAAAATTAATGTTACACCAAGTGACAAGAAAGTCAGACTCTTAGGGTAAAGTAGAGATCACTCCGCATTCCTCTCCAATTGAACAAGTAAAAGACAGTCAGGAAGGATCTCCTTCTCCTCCCCCTCTGTGCATGGTTATGGAAGCCTCCTGGGCAATCCCAAACTATCCACTTGTGTTTCCAAAGAACATATCTAGATAACTAGGTAAAGATATTCAGTGTTTAAAGAGGGGGGAGACATTTTTTCACATGGAGACAGACATGAATGACATGTCAACAGTGAGCTAAAGCACCCTGCTGCTGTTCTGAAAATAATTCATAACCGGTGTCTTTAAAAAGAAAAAAATATCTATACCCTAACTGGGGTTTGTTTTGAAGGGAAAGATACCGAGTACAGACACCTGCAGCAGGTATAAAGGGAGGGAGTTCTTAGTTTCTTGGCCTTTCAGTCCCTAAGAAAAGTATGACCTGACTAAAAAGAGGCAAGCAGAGGACCACTGAGGCTCGCTTCAGGCTTCTAGAAACATCAAGTTTCTCTGTCTTAAGGTCAAAACTAAACTTGTCCTTGGAACTGAAGAAAGTACACAAAATTGAATTCTCATTCTTGATCTGATAGATGCATATGCTTCACTATTCAGGGATATGTTAAGATCTTCAAGGGGCAGCAATTTTTAAAAATTGTTGATTTGATGATAATATATTTTTACCTAGGGCCCACAAGATAGAAATGCCAGGAAGAGTTTCTTCCTCTTTGTACACCGAAAGCAAGCAACTCTCCAGAGGCCCATTGTTATGTTCTCCCATAATACAGAAGCTGCTGACAGAGAAACTATGGTTAAAAATTACATTTAAAAAAAAAGTCTGTCTGCTGCCTAACTACCATACTCAATTTCAAATATTCAAAACAAAAGTAATTTTGGAGAAAATGTTAGGTTTATTCGAGAAGAGAGGGTAGGACCCTGATTTTTTTTTTAATTCATTAAAACAAAAAATGTTAGGGGCAGCGACTGTGGCTCAAAGGAGTAGGGCACTGGCCCCATATGCCAGAGGTAGCAGGTTCAAACCCAGCCCTGGCCAAAAAAAACTGCAAAGAAAAAAATGTTCAAAATGCAGGTTTTTAAAGTATTACAAAATAATACACACATCATACCTATTTTTAAAAATCCTATCTGTTGGTCTCTACTATCAATCTTGTTTTAAAATAATAGAATTTTTAATTTGATGTTAATATTTGCCCAATTAAGTATCTTTGTTAATTTGCTTTTTAAATGAGTATTAAAAAGCACAGTTTAGCTGGACCTCACTCTAAGTATCAGTAATCATCCAATGTAGGATCTTATCCAGTATCAGACTAGAATTTTCCAAACTCTTAATATGTATTTTGTTTTATGTTTTATTAAAGTGAAAAATAAAATGACATAATATAGTATTTCATCTTTTTTGTCAACCTGAAAATATAATTTTTGTTCCTTTGCTGATGTATTTTAAATAATTAAACAATATGTACAGATGATCAAATATAAACTGCCAGTTTCTCTTCCACAGAATACCTAGAAACCCTGAAATTATTTCCATGGGATTTTCCTCCTTTATAAAACAGTACATATTTTAAACTCCATTTACTTTTAATTTCAAAGACGTTTGTCTTTTTGAAAAGCAGGGACTGCTCACTGCCATACCTACACTGAAACTATAAACAGTAAGGGCACCTTGTGAAATAATGGATTTCAATCTGCTTTCACCTTTCAAAGTTGGCATTATAACTATAATTACTTCTTTTAGATAACTCCTGTCCACTAAGCACCCAAATACAGAACAACAAAAGGCCAACTGTAGCACTTATGAAAATCTGAAGAGTTTGACTTATGTTTCATTCTTTATTTCTGTAATGCAGTTTTCTCCCAAACATGGCAAGGCATCAAAATTACCCAGAGAACTTCCAAAAATTAAAGATTCTCCACCTTACCCTCACTGATCTCCAACCCTCAGAATCTCCAACAGTGAGACGTAGAAATCTCTATTTTTAATGGACAGTCAAATTTCAGAAATAGTACATGATAACAGGAATAAATGAACAACAAACATCAGGTTCACTACTGCCTCAGCAGCAATCAGACATAAGTCTCAGAAAGCCATCACCACAAGTTGGAATTGTTTCAAGAGGAGACATCTAAATGGCAAGAGACATCTGAAATGTAAAATGAAGATGTCCATGAAATGCAGCAAATCTACCAGGATCTTCCCATCTCCCCGCCAAATACTGTAAAGGCCAGAGTAGCGGTTCTCAAGCTTTAGCAGGTATCAGAAACACCCAGAAGGACTTTTTAAAGTTGGGGGGAGGGGGTGTGTGAATTTGCATCTCTAACTCGTTCCTTAGTGATTGTGGTCCATTAGCAATGCTTTCAGAACCACCAGTCTAAAGCAATGTGGAAATCAGATCTGCTTGCAATTCTAACTTTATCACCACCTAGCTGTACAACTTTGAGCAAGTCTTTTACTTATTCTCCTGAGAGAGAGATTACACCAGAGCATCCCCTCCACATCTAATACTCCTCAATTCTATGAACTACAAATCCCAGCTAGATAAGCACATGAAATCAGGAATCTTAAGGGTAAGAGAAAAGGTTCCAGTCACTATAACAAACAACCAAGTACATTAACAGCCCAAAATAACACATACATCGAGAGGCAACAAATTAGTCCTTTTCAATAGTTGCCAAAGGCCAAGAAAAGCTTTGCTAACCCAAATGGCCAAGAGAAAAAAATTAACCTCTTTTTATTTCCAGAATCCCATGCTTGTACACAAACAACTGTCACATGGCATGAGTTAAATTTCCCTTTGGCATCAAGTACTTCAACTATTTGCCAAAAATGTCCTATAGCTTTACCCACCAAAGGAGGAAATGGGCTGCTAAGATTTACTGAAAGTCCAAAATACACCAGGCACTGACAGGTATTTTCACATCCATTGTACAATTCTCCAGAACAGTAAAATTAAATATAATCCTCATCCTACAGACGAGGAAACTGAGGCTGATGGAGTGTAAGTAACTCATTCACCAGAGCACCTACAATTAGTGGCAGAGTCAGTTTTTACTAAGGTTTATATAACCCCAAACCTCTCATTCTTTTCATGGTACCACACAGTTATACTCACCATTTCCATCTACCCTGACATTTTAAAATGCCATGAGAGATCCTTTTCTCAAAGTTAAAGTGAGGAAGTTTTAATGTTGGTAAATTATTTTTAAAGAAGATCATCTTTAGAAACAGTTTTTTTCCAACAGTGCATTCTTCATCAGCTTTTGAAAGCTAGAACCTCGAAGGATTTCAGAAGACTGATATATTTACATTTTCATCCAACCTTGAGAATAAAAACTATTAATCATTTATTATGTGCTTAGGTACATTCCTAGTTCCCTCTGAAACAGCATAAAACCCCCTTAACAAGTGGGTTGTTCGAAGTTATAGAACAAAGAAACCATCCTCCAATTCTCATCCACAACATGACCAAGATTGCTATCTACCATGACCCTTTAAAATGATCAAGTTTGAGAACAATACCAGCTTATTTCAGAATATACTTAATTTTTAAAGAAAAAGTTAAGTGCAACTCTGTATCAAATAAAGAGACAACACCTAAGAGAACACAGAAGAACCAAGTTTAAAAAAATAATAATAAAATAAATGCTATTTTTTAATGCTTGCAGACTACAGAACTACATCTGTGATAGTTTATACATGTAAGGATTCCCCAACTTCATATTCATTCAATTCTCCAACCAAATCACCACACTAATATATTCTCAGAGCAACACTGGAAAGCCTTTCATATGTCCATATTTCATAGCCCTATCAGAAGTATTGTCTTTAAAATGACAGGCCTTAAAAATGATAGGTATTTCTAAACAATTCCTCATTTCAGAGTCACCCAAGTCTTCCAAAAGTGTGGTTCTCTCCTCTCCAGTCCTCTCTGTCAAACATGCAATAAACTGTTCTGTCCACAACCTGGAACAGGCACAGAATACCAAGGTTGCCTGTCTTTGAGCAAGGGGACAGTTTTGTAGAGGTTCGAGTATTGCCCTGGTATGCCAATAGCCATGGACAGTGCTGTTCCCTTCCAACCCCAAAGGCACATACATGGCCCCTATCAGCAGTGGCCTCAACGAATTCTCAGGTGAACCCCACAATGGGCAAAGGCAGGGAGCTAATGAGGGCAAGATGAGGCATCTGAACCACATGGCTCAGATCCATAGCTAGAGACCTTGTGTCTAACTTCTTCTTTTTCTTTTTTTAATTATAAATAAAAACCTTGTAAAGGACGAACGAACATGAATACATTCAGAAAAGGAATCAGACAATTGCTACATCGAAATATTAAGCAATAATAATAATAATGCAAAGAAAGTAACATTCACATTGTCAAATAAGAGTATGTCTATTATAGAATGCTTTGACTCTGAGATTCAGTAAGGAGTCATCAGTTTACTTCTTTTTTTTTTTAAGTATCAAAAAATTGTATCCTCATTTATAAGTTACATATGTTTGTAATTTCTCCTTTATAATAATATATTTTCTCCAACTTTAATATCAGGGGTACCCAGATCAAGTAGAATGAATTTGATGTATTTCTTCTATTTGTATTGTCTACAAGACTTAGCATGATCTGATTTTTTGAAATTATCTTTTACTTTTACCGCATATACTCGAGTATAAGTCGAGTTTTTTGTGCCGAGTTCAGGTTTTTCGGCACAAATTTTGTGCTGAAAAAACTCAGCTTATACTTGAGTATATACGGTATTTATAAATATTGGTTGTCTATTTTTTTGTGTGTGTCTGAATTCTTTATGCCTGATACATGCTAGTTTATGTATGCAAGAAAAAAAAAATCCATCCTCCCTACTACCTTCAATCCCACTGAGAGCAAGTCATCCTTTGAGAATTATTCCTTTTATCCTAGAGAATCAACTACATGGAAGGCACTCAACAAAAGCATTAACTGTATTTATTAACCAACCACTAAGTTACCGACATTCAAATTTTAACTAATATTTATTGAGTACCTACTATGTGCTATACATGCACTGTTCTAGGAGCTGTGGATACAGCACTAAACAGAAAAAAAAAATGAAATTAAAAAAAGAGCTCTCTTCACAAAGCTTCTAAACCAGCAGACCCTTAAACAATTTTCCTTCAGATGGTAACAAGTTCCTTTAACAGAAAAATAAAGTAAGGAACTAGAAGAGAGGAGCTATTTTAAGTAGAAAAATAAAGTAAGGAGCTATTTTAAGTCAGAGTAAGCCTCTCTGAGAAAGTGATTTTGTGGGTAAGGTCAAAGTGGACATTTGACATTTACTATCAGTAATCTTTGGGACAAGGCCCCCGGCAAAGATCCATATTTTATAAATGAAAAACTTAGAGATCAAGGTAGTTGAATGATTTGCCCAAGTTTATGAATGACTTTACAATCCACAATGCCCTTTCCACTACACAAAGGTTTCAAGACACTAAAATGTCCTGACAGACTTGATCTCCAATGCAGGGTCTGTGCATCCCAGTGTATGCTAAAAAGGATTCAAAAAGAAAATCTAATCATGTACATTTTGTTTTGTTTTTTAATCTCAATCCTTTAAACCAGTGTTTTTCAACCTTTTTTTAATCTCACAGCACACTTGAAACTATAAACTTCCATAGCACACTTAAATTATGTTGATCTAAAAAAAAGTTTTAAAAAAATATATATATACTTACTGTGCTTTTGCACTTCTTTCAAAAATGATTTAATTAATAATCTTTTAAAATGATCAGTTGGTTAAAAGTCACTGCTTTAAACTCTTAATTTGAGGGTAAGTTTTATATGTGTAAATATCTACATAACTTAGAAGTGAACAAATATAAAAATAATCTATTCTCAATAAGGACACATGACCATAAAAATGTCAAGATCATTGCACCAGAGAGTAGTTTACAAAGAAATAAACATGAGAAGAGGGGGTGACACAGAGAGATATGTTAAAGAATACAAAATAATACCTAGATAAAAGGAATTAAGTTCTAGTGCTGTATAGCACTATGGGATGGCAATAGTTAACAATAATATTATATACAGTTTCAATTAGCTAGGAAGGTATTAAATGTACCCAATACAAAGAAATGATAAATGTTCAAGATGATGGATACACTAATTATCCTGACCTGATTACCATATTTTGTATTTATCAAAACATCACTGTGTACCCCATAAATATGTATGACTGTTATTGTTTATTAAAAAAAAAAAAAAAAAATGAGTCAGTGGTCCTTTGAGATTGCAGTCCCAACTACTTAAGAGGCTGGGAGGATCACTGGAGGCCAGGAGTTCAACACCAGCCTGCGCAAAACAGTGAGACCCCCACCTTTAAAAAAAAATTTTTTTTAATTTAAAAAAAAGAAAAGAATAGAATCATGGACCCATTTCGAAAAGCCAAGTTTTTTGTTATGTACAGCCTATATTCTGTGAACATAATTATAAACTTCCTACAAAATAAAATAAATCACAAGTGTGAATCTAAGGTACAACAGTTCACTATGAAATGGAGAGATTTTACTCCAGGGTCTCATTCAACTAACAGGCCACCAGGGCTGAGGTCCTATACATGGATGATAATACAGTCTGCTCCCCCGATAGACAAACCTGTTTACTCCACACTGAAGGAAATCCTACCAATTTCATTTCAAATTGGTCACCAGACAGCAGCTGTCGACTGGTAATAACTTTTGGTCACTCTCTACCCAAGCTATTTAATACACATGTAAACATAAATTTCACAAATCATTCAAATCCATATTTACTCAAAACACCATTATGAGTCCATCAGACAGTTACAGGCTATCAGCTAAATAATATGCACTTTTTAAAAGGCTTGGCAGCTTAATACATATTTTTACTACTCACATAACTCAAAAGCAGCCTCAGAGTAAAACATTTAATTTGACACATAAATAGTCCATAATATGGCCTAATCCTCCTTTGTGTTTTCAAAAAGAGAAGAAAACGCCAGGGTATTTCAATTTGATAGGAAAAGCATTGCAAAGGAGAAGGAAAAAAAATTATTCACATACAGCTATTGATCTTAACTTCAGAGCCAGATTGAAGAGGGTTGGTAAATAAAAGGATATCTAAAAAATAAAGGGTATATGGTCATCAGAAGCATTTAGGGTGATCATTTTTAAAAGAGAGGGACCATTATACAAATAGTCTCCAGGGAACTAATCCTACTCAAAACATCCATCCAATACACAAAAGTTTCTTAAAATAGGGTTCTAGAACCAGTAGTAACCACATGTATAATTCCACAGATAGTAGTTTTCTTTAATAAAACCAAGAGCTACTTACCAGTTGCCTAATAAGTGAGTTGGGCCAGTCCTAAAAATCTGTACTAATAAAATTAATATCAACAAGTAAGCAGAGTATATGAAGAACTAGGAACTAGTTTACCAAGAACTTAGGTTACTACATAATTCTGTGAAGCACCTTCTGTGCACTCACACATACCATCAACTGAAACTCTGGGAAGTTATATAGTTCTCTAGGAGGATGATTTATTGTTACTGTAACATCTATGTGGTCTTAAGTCAGTCATAACTTACAATGCTGCTATTCTTGCTTTTTAAATATAAATTTCATAGTTCAATTTTATCATTAGAAATTTTGTTGAGATTATCTGGTTTAATATCACAATGCACAGTGGTACATATTTACAGCATTTATATTGTTGTTCTGTTATTTTCTAATAATGAGACTCATATGTGGCATGGTTAAAATAAAAATAATCCAAGTCCCTACTGCTATAGCAGACAACACACATACACAACATAGCCACCTCCAAAAAAATTACCTGTACTATGAACACTCATCTGTGATTTTATAACTCTCTAAGTAATTTACAATCCACTGTTGTGGTAAGCATTATACAACAAAATCACATTTGTTTAAACTTATAGACCACTGTTTTATAGGACAGAATCATACATATAGGGTTCATACTAACATTTGCTTTTCTTGATGTTGAATGGCATAGATAAGTAAGGAGCACCTGTCACACCTACATGGGTTAGGTTCAAAGAAGCTGAAAACCATTACTCAAGACCATTCAGATTAACTGCTGAGAGTATCACAAAAGCAATGATATTCTCTACAGAAAGATATATATATACATGCATTAAAATGTGCAACCTGGGCCATGCTTCCTAATTCTCAGAAGCCTTTATACAATATACTCAAATTACTTGTGTCAAAATCAATTTATAATATTACTTTTCTATGGTTAATATTTTAATATTATAGAATTTTTTAAAAGTTTCTCAAATACATAAAGGCTAATGTTGAATACCTTTTTTGAAATGGCATATGACTTCCGGAAAATTGTGAAAATCTCTCTGTTGCTGTTGTTTAGACAGTGTCTCACTATGTCACTATGTCACCCAGTGTTATCATCATAGTTCACTGCAACCTCAAGCTCCTGGGCTCAAGTAATCTTCCTGCCTCAGCTTCTTAAAGTGCTAGGATTATAAGCATGAGCCACTGCACTGACCTCTCCTCATTCTTAAACACTCCTCTTGAGGTCCTTGAACCCAATATTAAGAACTCCCACTTTTGGATCACACTTTTTTCATTATCATTTCAATATCAACTCAGAAAACTCAACCTGTTACATTTTTTGAGCCATATTAGTATTTGTTCCTATTTTTATGCCTAATGACGTTACTTTCTACTATGAATCCTCTCCAAAATCCTAATGGAGAAAATGACCTCTTCTTAAAGGTCTTCCATTTCATTATCTGTGGTCCTTTCACTATAAGGCCATGTATCTTCATGGCTGAAATATCACCTCCTGTTGCTCACATCTCTTCACAGTTCGGAAACTTACAATCTCCTGAGGAAACCTGTATCTTTTTTTGACAACTCTAGGAGAAAATTATTTCTTATAATTTTCTGAAATCTATGAAATCTATGAATTTTCTGAAATCCTATGGTCTAACATACCTATCCTGAAGATAGCCTCTTGAATAGGGGGAAGGGGGAAAGGGGGAGAGGTGGGTGGAGGGAGGGGGATTGGTGAGAATACACTTGTGGTGCATCTTACAATGGTTTATGTGAAACTTAGTAAATGTGGAATGTAAATGTCTTAGCACAATAACTGTGAAATTGCCAGGAAGGCTATGTTAACCAGTGTGATATAAACGTGTCAAC
>CAUYPK010114707.1:0-16054 GCA_963574355.1 Loris lydekkerianus
CCCCCGCCCCCCCCCCCCCCCCCCGCACAACGAGAGCATTTCTGTTAAAGTTTTCAAGACTCACTTTGAATGTCTTGCCTTTTGTTGGTTGAAGCCATATTTCTGGAGTCATTTTAATAGTTTTTGTGTGCATTTTCATTATCTATTAAAGTTGTGGTTTGATTATAGGTATAATGAATAATTTTTCTGTCATTTACATTCTAAAAGAAATGCATCCGTGAAATAGCATACAATCTGACTTCACCATAAATTCTCCTCCTCAACATTCATTTGGTCAGATTCACAAAGGCTTAATGTCAGATTATTATTTCTGGCATTCACTCATCAGCACCTCCCCCCAAAAAAACCTACCTTAAGATGTGATTCTCAGATACTCACACCAGAAATAATTGTCATGACATCCCCTGGCTAATGGAGGCTTTTCATTTTGTTCTTTGGCAACACATTTACCAGACGTGGGTACCAATTGTAAGATCACAGAAGCTGTACGTTCACGATGTTGGGAGCGCGATCTTGCTCACAGAATGAGGAGGCAGCAGTTACAGAACTGGGACTTGCAAGCCCCTCTCCAACTGCCTGCATTTTAGAGTAATTCTTCCATGGACCACCCCAAATGTCGACCTGTTGACTGAGATTCTACGTGGCCAAAAAGGAAGTCAGAGTAAATGACTACGAAAATGAAACCCTAGACACTGTTTCTCTCTGCCAGGCAGGACATGGTGTTCGCTGCAGGAGGAGGAGCATGGTGCCAACAGCCATCTCTAAGGAATAAGTCATCTTTTCGGATATTCTACTTTTTTCACTTCTGTTCTCATTTGGATATGTTGATCTGTGAAGGCGTGAACACAGAGCGTATCACACAGGGGCAGAACATTCAACCCTTGCTTCACTTCTTTATCCTGAAACAATGCCCACCACACCCCGCTCACCCTGTCGCACCTCCAGGTGAAATTGTGAATGCCAGATAGTGAAGAAAAGCATTAACTTTTCTCAAATAGTGGGTTTTATTTTTCTTATAAATATGAAAGTTTTCTTTGTAGTTGACATAAACTTTCAGAAGATGTCCAGCTGAGTGTGCCAACACCACCCTTCCTGTCCCCACCCCCCAGCCCCTCTGTGCCACCCACAGAAACCTGCACCCAGAACCTAGAAAAGCCAAATCCCTGTACCCAGAAGGAGCGAGCCCCTCTGCAAGGAACAGCCAGGAGCAATTAACCTGAAATCCACCCCCTGAAGGTCATGGCAGCAATACCTGGACCCAATCCTTCCAAAACCTGGTGGATTTGGAAACAGGGGCCATTGTTTAATACATTCCATAAGACTTTACACTGCCCTGCAACCACCGACAGGGGCTTGGTCCTCCCTACTGCGGTGATCCATGTATCAGCCCTGGAATTAGACATTAATTAGCACTTTATTTGCTGTTGTGCTTTCTTCTGCAAATATTTCCTCTGGGGCCTTGACAGCCATTTCCTGCCCTCTCATCTCCCAAAGTAATTGAACCATTAGCCTCACCTGCAGATTGGGCAGAGCACACGGCGGGGGGAGGAGTCTGCCCAGGATCCCACCCCCAACCCACCCCTGCCAATCACAGTAGGGAGGACTGTTCTGACCAGGTGAACATCACTTTGAATGAATGAAATAAAATATGATTAGAAAATGTAAAATGCTTAATTTTGCATGCTGCGAGTTTCTAAGCAAAGAAAAGCTGAAGAGTTTTTAGAACTGAACACTTGTGCCAAGTGTTTGCTGCATGCTGGGTGCCACTCTCCCACCCCATCCACTCGCCCAGACGTGCCCTGGCAGCTTCCACGTGGAGACCGAGGCCCAGTATATCTGGGGTCCTGCGACTGCATGGCTCACCGAGGAAAGGAAGCTGGCCTTGCAGACTCAAGATGCTGAACCCAAAGCTGCACTGGCCTCAGAGTGAAGGAGCAGCACATAAACGGCTTATTAAAAAGTGCCAATGGCACTCACTCAGGGAAGGATCACACATGACAGACACGACCTGCTCCAGAGCTACAAACATCTTAAATGGGTTTGCCCGGATCAGAGAGACGACAACAGACTGGCACTGTCTCCACCAAGGTACACCTGTGCTGTTCTGTGGAGTTGAAGGGTCCCAACACACACCAAAGAAAACAGGAAACAAAACAAAAAGGCATTTGTCATGCATGTGACGTCACATCCTCAACAGGCTCAACTCACAATGTGCTATCAAGATGTAGCCTCATCCTAACTCCAGGAGGCTCTGTACCACACACTGAGGGGCTGAAAATGACAGCACTTACTCTAGGACAGGGCCAGAAGTCCAAAATCAGGACAAGAGCAGCCTGCCCTTTCCTCTCCGGGAGGGCCCAGGAGTTCCCACCTCTACTTTTATGTCCTCCCAGCCTTCTCTTCAAGTCTCTCCAACCTTTCATCTTCCAACAGGAACGCCGGTCATTAGACCCAGGGCCCCCCTTACATCCAGGTGGCCTCATCTTGAAACCCTTATCTAATTAAATTGCAAACGTTGTATGTCCGAATAAAATCATATTCTTAAGTTCTACGCAGGTCCTAACCTTTTACAAGACTTGGGCAGCCTCTGCTCCCAGAGGAAGTGAATGTTCCTGCTGCCACCTGACCCCAACCAGGCAGAGTGTTCCTACCAGCCAGAGATTCCCCACTGAAAAGGAGGTGTAATTACTCTCATTTTATGACCAGAGGACAGAAGGTCAGGCCAGCTAAGTCTCCAGCAGGTAGCAGGGCAGGAATTTCACCCTGGCCTTGGCCTCTGCTGCAGATGGCCTTTCTTGGGATTAGAAATGAAGGTAACCACCTGGACAGTCAGACCCACGAGGCCACAAAGACATCACCGACCACAAGAGACCCAGTGCATCAGAGCCCTCTGGGCAGGACTTTCCCCACTGTGGAGAAGGCTGGACCCTCCAACAGCAGAGGATGACACAGGGCGCAAGGCCTGTGAAACTGTACTTCCCTGCACTGTGTGGAAGCTGCCCTGCCTGATATAGCTAATGAATTTTACAATCAAAAGCTAAAGTGAATTAGCTGTAGCAGATGTTTTTACTCTGGGAACTACCGGACCTTTCTGGCCACTCACTTATCCTTCCAGGGGATAAAACTCTACCCTGCTATTGTGTGTTGTCACTGGAGCATTGCACAACTTTATCAAACTTTTTATTCTGGAAACTGAATTAATTTTCTGCAAGGGGGTTTTTGTGTGGCTCTTTAATCACATTTACTGGGGAACATGTGTACCGTAGGGCGGGAGAGCCGATTACGGCCTCCAGAAAGGCCACTTTCAAAAGGAGATTGCCCTCACTCCCGAGGCCTCCATCTGAAGGTCCCTGGGTTTTGTGAAGAGGAAAAAATTAATTACTATTTTAATAACGAAGCCAAGCCTGCTGAAAATCCTCTTAGAGAGGAGCCGGATGATGTAATGGCTGGCAGGGGGTATATTGAAAACACCGGCCACACAGCCGGCCTCTCGCCCTCTATTCACTCACAGTGAGATGATACGGGCTGCTGGGTCACACATTAGGGAATTAGAAATATAATAATAACACTTCTTTCTTGTAAAAGGGGCGGCTGTGATCCTGAGATAACAGGTTGGGAGAAATTCTCGTCTGCCTCTGAGCCCCACCTTCACCAGACGCCTGACCGGGCCACTCTCCCTCAAGAGCACAGCGGCCGACAGTGGCCGGCTGGCCACATGGGCAGGGCTGTGGCCTTGGGATTCAGGTCTGCCAGGAGGCTCTTTGGGTCCCTGCATCTGCACAGCTCAGCAGGAAATGGGGCTGCATCCTGCTCTCTCGTCCTCCACACGGCTCACCATCTTCTACAAGAACAAGTTGGGCCTTAGTTTTTTCTTTTCATGTTTGTTTTGCTTCATTTCTTCTGAAAAGTTTTGTGCCAGCCTTATAACGCGGGTGCAAATCACATCACCGCTCATCCTGCACCCTCTCTCTGGTCTGTATCAGGAGCCCAGGAAACGGTATGCATGGTGGACGAGTGATTCCCCTAGAAGTCCACGGCTGCTGACGTAGATGTCAGTATTTAGAGACCAGACACAGGGATTCTAAGGCAGAACTCTGCTCGGGGTCCAGACAGCCACTGCCAGCCCGCAGCTCCACCACCCACCCGATTGCCTCACCTTTCTGTCTTTGTGTCTGTGGCACTTTGCATTCGGCTGCCCTCTGCCCTCCCTGCCTCCACATCTTCACAGGGCACTGCCTGGCACCACGTCCAGCCCACAGTGAGAATGGGAGGAGGGCCAGGTCAGCCTGCCACCAGCCATGGGAAACACACAGACACCCTCATAGGACGCAGGCAAGCAGGCCCAGCCAGGGTGCATTCTAATTTCAGACTCACTCTCATTAAGAAAGAAAGAAAAGACTAAAAATTACCACAGAGAGAGAGAACCCTGTGAGGAAATGTTCTCCAAAGAATTCAGGAAGAATTCCCAGATGTGGAGCAGAAGACACTCCAGTGACACCCTGTGAACCCCCTGCATATGAAGGACCCAGAGCTTTAGAAGGGTCCCTGTCTGTTTTATCACACGTATGGGTTTAAAGACCATTCTCCCTCTTTATAAGTATCAGTCATTTGATTAATTTTTGATGAATCTTTTTACTGACCCCAAAGTGAAATCAACTAAATCTCACATTAAGAGATCAGTGCCTAAACCCAAACACACACTCAAATACAAACATTAGAAGAAAATGCTGCTTTCACTTGTTTCGTATCTGCCATTGATAATTACTATTGCTGTGATGCCTATTTTTAATTTTAAAAAATAGAGTGGAATGAAGAAATGGTCATTTTATTCACAAGAACAAAATCTGGAGGCCTGACTCCCATCCCTGGGGAGAGAGTGACTTCCCATGGCCTCTGGTTTCCTGAGCCTCGCCAGGATTGCATACAGCCAGGAAATCGTTTATCTTTCTCCAAGATAGAGGTCAGAGTGCACTCATTTGTTCTCTGGGGTCCTCAGGCTGTTATTTCAGCTCTCTGGAGGGGGTGACAGTTCCCAGGGAACAGGTGGCCCTTACGGAGCGTCATCCACTCCAGGGACAACTGTGTGAGCCGCAGACCCTAGGATGGCCTGTCCCTGTTCCTGGATGGCGTCCTCACTTCAGGCCAGCTTCTCTCAGTCCTTCCTTAAATGCTTCTTCTAAGTGAAAAACGTTGGAACGCCATGCGCAAGCTGCGCACTGAAGGGCTGGGACAGAAGTGGAGAAAGATGAGGAGAAAGAGATTTCTTAAATCCAACAGTTCCTACCTTTTGAACAGGAAAACATCCACCTCCCACTGAATTTTCACACCTTGCACCCAGAGCCTTGCCCATATTTCACACGGCCATAAATGAGGCACATTCACCCCACGGGCAGCTTACAGACCTGTCCTATCTCCATTCCTCTAGGGCTGAAGACCCTGCTCCTGTCACAGGGCAGTGGGTGTCTCATCACCATAACGTGCTCTAGAAAACCAAGCACCAGGAGAGACAGGCAGGGGGAGAAGACCAGCGACAGCAGGAAAGACCCCCACAAGATCTGGACTCCTCCCCACAGGCCAGGACGCAGCTACAGAAGAAGGAAGCCCAGCTGCCCCCCTGGCTCCTGCTCCAGCTCAACCTGAAGCCCAGCTGGTTGAATTTCAGAAGCTCCTGAATTTCCAGGTGAGTAACAGAATAAAAACGCAGAAAACCACAGTAACAGTAGCGGTGACACAAACACCCGTTTAATTCTCACCATAACTTTTGAGGGAGGTGGCAGTGCAGATCCCCACCAGACAAAGCATCAGAGATGAGGGCCGAGTCCCCGCACCCCACACACATGATGGAGGCAGACTCGCCACCCAGAGGTCAGCACATGACTGCCTGTGAGCCAAATCCTGCTTGGCCCCCGTTTCTGTATTAATACAATCCCCGAACATAAGAGAATTTTCACATTTTTGAAAGAATGGAAGGTGATGAGAAGAATAATACTTCAGGACATTTGAAAATTATATGTGCTCCACGAAGCGTCAGTAGACGAAGCATCACTGGCCCATGACCACACCCCGAGGGCCACTCCTGCTCCACGACCAAGGTGACCAGTGACCACTGACACGGCCAAAGGACAAGCCCACGATGCTAGGCCAGCCCACCACACTCTGCCACCCCAGACCCACTCCAACTTTGGAATTAGATTATTTTGGCTGTTTTTAAACTTTTGCCTAAAACCCAAAGTCTGAAAACCCCGAAGCTGAACCCAGTGCAGAGTTGAGAGAGTTGTCGCCCTAGCTCTTCTGGACGCACACACAAGCTCTTCCCCTTTCCAGCAACTGCAGCCTTTTCGTCAAAACTAAGAAGAAAGACATGACTCCACTGAATGGAAAGCAAATGTACCAGACTAACAAATGGAGAAGTTTTATTAGCTGTTTATAACCTTTATTTTTTCTAAATTGCTAGAGTTAGCATAGAAGAAACATATCGTGCTGATGTGAAGTCTCCCAGTTAGGATTATGGATTCTGTGACAGCACAACGGCCTTGATATCAATATGTTTTTTCATGAATTGCAAAGAAAAGCAGGTGTATAAAAATAAAACTCACATAAAATATAAATTATCATCATGCGAGTTAATTCTATACCCTCAGGACACAATAGCTCACACACTTTATATTTGCCAAAATGTTTGCAAGTTACTTTTTGAGATTTATTTATTTATTTCTATTTATTTAACATTTTTTTCCCTTGCTGAGAGAACTCTGTGAGATAGATATCTTATTTCCATAACCAACCCTGGGGGATAACAGCTGTAATGCGCTTCCATGTTAACCTTTATGTCCCAGACAATGCCCGGCGGAGTGCAGTGACACCCCGGGCAGCCGTCTCCTCCAAGAGGGGCTGTGCAGCGAAAAAGGAAGACCAGCACCTCCCAGCCGGGCTGGCACCGGACAATGGAATGAGCACACGGAGAGAAGTCAAGGCCTTAAGAGGCTGCTGCCTGTTAAGGGTCCCCCTCCAGGGGGCAGGACACAGCCCGCTGGCCGTGGGCACTGTCACGTCCTCAAATCAGAGTTGTCTTCCTTTCTGTGACTGAGGTCACTTCCCATTCTGTCCTCATAGCAAAAGTCAGACTCTGCAACCTCTGATGAACAGACTGCCAACTGTTTTTCCCCTAAAAGGATTCTGGGCTCTTCAGAACCCTCCTGTGGAACTCGTCCCTCACGTGCTCACCACCAGACATGTACTGGGAGGAAGCCTCCCCATGTGCATGGCCAGTGGCCAAAGGGGGATGTAGCCTCCCAACCAGTACATCTGAGTGGGGCTGAGGGCCCCTTGGGAAGCTCCTGGAGACCATGAGGGGAGGTGGGGTCCAAGGAGAACCCACACACAGAGGATTCCAGTGCTCTTCCAGCTTCCTGCCGCCCTGCCCCCTAGCAGCCTGCTGGGCACTTCAGGAAGAGCTGACAAGCCACCTTCAGATCCAAGGGAGCCCCCAGTTACAATGACCCTGGAACTGAGGAGAAAAAAGGCAGCCAACACCACCTCCACAGCCTCTGCCCTGCCTTCCAGGACACACCACGATGGGGCAGTTCTTATCTCTGAGACAGTGCCAAGGACACAGCAATGCTCACCTGCTGTTCTCTGCTTTCTGGGACACAGCAAGACAAGCCTCCTTTGCAAGGGATCTGACCCTCAGGTATGACAGGTGAGGTGACATCACACCTGCCCCCTCCAGGGCTGGCTCTCACCAGGTGTGACAGGTGAGGTGACATCACACCTGCTCCATCCAGGGCTGGCTCTCACCAGGTGTGACAGGCGAGGCAACATCACACCTGCCCCATCCAGGGCCTGATCCTCCTTCTCCTTGCTCATTGGTCTCCTAATGAAAAGCATCGGGGACTCCAAATAGGCCCAGTTCACAGACAGTGGTCCTCTAGGCACCAGGGCAGACAGGAAGACCCACCTGGGCTATAAGAAAACATTAGCCTGAGCATGGAGCCCCTGAGGTCTGGGAGACCACCCAGGAGCGCTGCAGACTATCTGCTAACACAGGACAAACACTCCACATTGAGTCCCTGGTGTTAGAAGCCGTGGTGTGTGTTCTCCAAAACTTACTTTACTTCCTCCTCCTGTTTCCAGTTTTGGGATCAAGAACGCATGAAGATGGTCTGTTGCCTCCTTCTGAGCAAACCAGCCAGACAGTTTTGATTCCAAAAAGGACAGAATCCATATTTTTTACCAAAGAAGAAGTTGCAAAATAAAATGACGAATGTGGTAAGTGATGGGATTTGCTCTGAACCCTGCACCTGGAGCACCTGGACCAGGAGCAGGACGCAGGGCTCCCTGTGGCTGCCCCCCACCCCACCTGCAGGCACATGGCGCCGGCCACAGCAGGTTCCTCAGAGAGAGATGCTCCTGCCCGTCCTGCAGCGCCACGCTGGGTCTTGACATGCGATAAATATTTAATTACCCCATACAGTATCAATCCTGCCAGGATATACTGTTCATTAGTCTTTTTATTGAGAGTGCATTTCTTAATTATATTGATCACTCCTATCATGTGAACGATAATTGGTTCTTTTCTTCTGAACATATATTTTTAATGAAGTGCTTTTGACCTCTTGGTAACTGCAAAGTATGTCTTCTGCATAAAGCGCGTCATTTGAGCAGGATGTGTGATGTCCCTCTTTCTTTGAATACTGCACATTCAAATTTACAGTTCAAGGCGATATTAGTTTATGAAGGAAACTCCAGTGAGGCAGGTAACAGCAATTACTGTGCTTCTCAGCTGAGGGAACTTGGCCTGGGACCACATGGGAGCCCTGGCCTACACCCTGGGCAGTGGTCCCCTGAGTGCTCCTAACGGCCACACAGCACTCTCCTTAGACCATGACAGACACAAAGGCATAGGCTGCGGGAAGCCATATGTGCACTTTCCATATTTATCTGCCTACAAAGATGGAGCCCCTCCTTATCCCATCTCCCTCCCACCAGCATCACCACAGTCTGGGCACACTCACGATAGAGACACTGGTTCCTCCCCATACCGTCCTCACCTGTCTTGGGCTCAGGTACACATGCACCTGGTCTGTCCCCCACCTGCCCAACCAGAAGTCACCCCTAGCCTAGGCTGTCATTACTCTCTTGACCCTCAGAGCACCTACTGGGGACACCTGTTGCAGAGACACTGTCAGGACTTGGCCCCACTGCTGTGACCTTGGATGACCTCTTCAGCCTGGAGCCACCTCAAGCAGGAAACACCCCTCTCCCACCCCCAGCCAATGCCAGCCCACATATCATGGTCATAAGCACTCTGGGCCCCCAGAATCCACGTGCTGACTCCCTCCCCACAAGGCACTCAGAACCTCTGGAAGGCGGTGCAGGTCTCAGGGTAGCATCCTTGGCATGGGACAGGCACCCTCAAAAAAGATGCCCCAGGAAGACCCTCACTCTTCCATGGAGGACACACCAGGAAGGTGCTGTCTGTGACTCAAGGCACTGCCCTCACCAGACACTGGACCTGCTGGCACCTTGGTCCTAGGTTACCAGCCTCCAGAACCTCTGGGTATGAAGGTCAGCCCCAGGACAATGCAGCCCAGGGACCTGCCTGGATGGTGACAGAGAGGAGGCTGCCTGACCCCAGCACTACAGGCTCACAAGGCTCACTAGCCGCTGCCACAAGGGAGGCCTGACCACCAGAGCAGGGACAGCTCCAGCCGCAGCACAGACCCTCCTGCAGGTCTCAGCGAAGCTCACCAGGGTCGCCAGTGGCAGCAAACCGCAGACACAGCCGATGCAGCTTCCTGCATGGCAGGTGTGCCAGGAGATGCAGGTTTCAGAGCGTCTTATCAAGGAAACAGCAGCAGTGAGAGCGAGGGACAGGTGCAGCTGCCCAGCACAGGGCGAGGTGCTTCACGCTGAGAACTCTACTTCATCTCACCGCAGTGTAAGCTGGAGCTGTAAGGAAAGACGGCGCAGTGTGACCCTGCTGCGGCCCAGGTGGAGCCAGAGTGCCTTGAGCAGTGTAGGGAGCACACAGCAAGCTGCTGGAAAGACAGAGGAAGCCCCAGGTGTGAGACTCCGCCCTGCTGCAGAGGCGGCTGCACACAGGTGGCAGGAATGCGCCCGGAGGTGGTGCCAGGGCTGAGAAGGGGGACAGCAAGCGTCCCGGCAGCCGTGCAGCCACGATTCAGCGTGCTCTCCAGAAGGATGATACAAGCAGCAATTTTGTCTGTGCTGTGCATTGTGCAAAACAAAACTTAGGCGGCTGAGAGGGGTGGATGACAAGCGGGGGCTTCTGAGAGGGGCATTTGAAGGGCACACTTGGAGAATCTGATCACAGGCACCAAATGCAGCTTCCAAGACTGCTGAGCACAATCTCATAAATGAAGATATAAAACACCACTGTGAAGGAGCAAGGATAACTGGTGAAGACGCCATTTCTTAAGCGCTGCGTGGGCTGGGACGGCTTTTGCTCAGAGGGTCCACTCCCCAAGGCCAGCACACAGAAGGCACTTAATAACAGTGCCTGAAGATGCAATGAAATCAAGACAGACATGATGCCATCAGGGATAAGGTGAATATCTTTGTTAAGAAGGAGTTACCCTGAGGTTACTCGGGACTTCAGTATCTCAGCAGGCACTGTCTGTGTCACCAGCAAACATGGTCCTTCCCGCCAATGGCACAGGGCTCAGACTTGGGGACGGGGTAGGGAGAAAGTCCAGGCCTTGCTCCTCTCTCCCTACTCATCCCTTTCTGTTCACCTCATAAGCGGTAGAACAAATATATAAATGTGGAAGATAGGCAAAGGACGGCAAAGGTGCCCTGGGCGCTCTAACCACAGAGAGCCCTGCAGACGGTCTCAGGCATCTGCATCTCCCCAGGCGTTAACAGGGAAACAAAACTAAAATTCTCAGGAGTAGAAACACTGCCTAACTATTCCATAATTATTCAAACTACAGGAAGGAAAGTATGCTCTAGGGTAATTTTCTTTGCTACTTTGTAAACTTTGCCACCAATGTACAGGGCACACTCAGGACTTGGGTCATCATTAAAACTGCTTTTGGGAGAATAAGAGGAACTTACTCTAAGGTCTTTCAAAATTATTTGTCTGATCAGCCCAAATCAACACAGCAATCTGTCTGCCTCGCTCTTGGCTCTGCCCTCACCAGCCCTGCAGAGTGGCTCTGAGCACGAGGGCACCTGGAAAGTTTCCAGCCATCTCTGATACTATTTTCACATCAGATGGCTGGATACTTTACAGACAGCCCTTTGGATAACAACTCACTTTCCTTTTTAATCTTTTCTTTAGCCTTTTAAAGAATAATTCCCATATTTCCAAATTCAGAAGAAACACAAAGGTATACGGTGGGGCGTCCCTCCGACCTTGGCTGGTGTTCTCTGCCCCAGTGGTGACAGTCCCCTGGTCTTCCACCTGGAGATAGTCCAGGAACTCGCCAGCCATGTAAGTCTGAACCGTCCTGGTCGGCTTTGGATTGTGCCTAATTGCAGCAAATTCTGCACGCTGTTCTGAATTTGGCTTTATCGAACCTGGTACCCCAGAGATGGTTTCATTGCATTTAGAAAGATCCTTCTCACTCTGTCCATTGTTCCTTATGTAGATGCCTAGGCAAATGAATATGTAAACAAAGACTGGAACATCTTTGGGGTAACAGAGAGCATCTCAGGGGCTCCTGTGGAGAGGCAGTAATTTCTTTCCTACCTTTCCCTTCACAAACATTGTGTTACGTCACCTGCCAGCAAGCATACCATAGGACAAATTTCTAAAGGTAGGATTACTGAGCCACAGAACGTATTTGTGGTTATGATCAATCTTGCCAAGAATCCTCCTTAGAAGTTTTACCAATTTACATTCCCATCAGCAATTTTAAAGATTGTCGTTTCAGCAATGTTTTATCAAGCTCTTAGATCTTTGCCTATCTCATGAATACAAAATGGTAACTCAGTGTTGCTGTAATATGATTTTCTTTTATTAAGAATAAGGCTGGGGACCTTTTTATATGTCTAAGAACTACTTGTAAAAAAAAATTCATATTTTATGCCCAGTATTCTATTATTTTGCTGCCTTTTCTTCTTGATTGATAAGAGCTCTTTATATATTAAGGAAATTACTCTTCCTCATGATACAAATCATCAACATTCCTTCCAGTTTGTTGTGTATCTTTAGGCTAAGCCAAGAATAAGTTAGACAGCTGAATTTACCAATTAGTTTCCCGATTTTTGTGCTATAATTTAAGGTCTTCCAAATTGAAGAATGTATTTTAAATATTGTTTCATAGTTTCTTCGCATGTTTTCATGTCCCCATTTTTCACTCTCAATTTTGTTGCCTCTCTGGAACTTCTTTTAATATAAAGTGTGATTTATGAGTTCATACTATTTTCTAGTTTTACACTTAATTGGCCCCATCAATCTCAGTCCTGAACATATCAGCCACTGAGGGGGTGTCACTACGCCATTTTACACGTACAGAGCCAAGAGCCAGGGTCTGAGCCCACGAACTCTGAGCCACACATTCTGTGTCACCACCTGCTCCCATCACCTCCCCGCAGAGCAGGCCTGGAGTGGGTGCACACAACATTGATATATGTCCAGGAAAGGAAACACCAAGAGGTCTTTAATGATTAGAGACAGATAAGATAGAAATGATAGATCAACTGATGGATGGTAGAGAAAGGGGACCTTGAAAGGACAGTGGAGCAAAGAGCTTTGTGAAGACAGGTCTGCAGGCCATCGTGCCAGCAAATGCTTGCTCGCATCAGAGGCAGACCACGGAGCCTCTGTGGGCCCAATCCACGGCCTACGCCACAGACCATGCGGTCATTTCCCACACGCCCACATGTGGCAAGCCTTCGACAGCACTGAACGAGGGTCCAGCAGCATCATTTCCACAGATCACAAGGAAAAAGAAGCACAGCTGAACCTACAGGCTCATTCTTGGGGGCATCACCAACGAACGGCCGCCCAGTCACAGTGCTGACTGACCAGCAGTAACTCGCCAGGCAGGACACAGCTGCAGAGACCAGACCTCCAGGTAGTGTGGCTGAACTGGATGCTGTTTTCATTCTGGCTTGTTGTGATAGGGTCCAGGGATGGGTAATTATTTGTTTAAACAACAGAAAAGAGTTATAAGTTAGTTTCCTCAAATTATTTTACCTCTGAGGAAAGTCTGATTCCAAAGATAAATTATATCTGATCCCAAAGTGAACAACTGAATGGCGAGCGTGAGCTTCGTCAGATGACAAGTTTGTCTAGTTACAGATGACTTTTAATTTAAATGCCAGAATTTCATTTGGTGCAATTTTATATTTTTTTGCTATAAAATTGGAACCCAATTCTTTCCAGCTTCGCAGACCCTGTTACAAGGCCAGGGCCAGGGCCTGCATCTCCCCACCCCGTGGTCCCCACCTGGATGCCCCATGGAAACCCAGATTCAGAGTTGTTCCTGTCCCTTCTCACCTCCCCCAAAGTGGCCCTTCTCCAGGGTTATGCTGTCCCCCTGTGGGGAGATCAGGCAGCCTTGGCTTAAAACCCCACAGGTTGCCTAAGTTAGAGCAAAGTACAAAACTTGGATTTTCCATTTTCTCATCTGAACAGTGAGGATGAGGCCATGCGTCCCAGCAGTTTGTCACAGCACTAAGTAATCTATGAATAATCTCAGCCATCCCTCGGCACAGCAGGAGCTGACAAGGGCACCAACACTGGGTCTGCACAGCACCATGCAGCCCAGCCAGGCATGACCACCTCACTCCAGCCCCTGCCTCTTCCCTGCTGTGGGTGAACCACCAGGTCCAGTCAGCTCCCTGGACCATGAGTTCCACATGGCTACAGGCCCCACCCTGCTCCCACCCACAAGTCGCGTGACCACCAATGTTCTCGCCCGCTCTGTGGGTTTTGTCACCGTGTTAAAGCTCTGTGACATCCCTTTCCACCCACCTGCTAACCCCAGGTATCAGGGTCTCCAAGAAGAGCCCTACACCTCCAGGTGCTCAGATGCTCCCCTGTGCCCCCCAGTGTCACTCGGGGCAAGCGCTCTGCTCAGGGAGTGGCAGCTGTCCCAGGCCAGCCTCGCCCCTTGTCTATCAGAGAGCCCAGTGGAGACAGGCCTCACCCCCGGTACGTCCCCTGCGCCTGGGCAGTGTCCAGCGTGCTGACTTGAGTGTATACTCATCCTAACAATCCCCCTTACACTCATAAACCATGCCGCCAGGAAATTCCTCAAAGTGTCTTTGCCTGATAAAATTCAATGAAAATGTGTCTTGTTTTAATATAGAGAGATATTTACAAAACTGTCCTTTATGATTTATGAAACACTATCATTAATTCATTGTTTAGCAGATCAGGCAACCCAGGGTCAGTGCACCTTGTCCCAGATGGTATCCTCAACCCAGGTGCCTACTTTCACAAACGAGGTCAAAAGCATTACAATTCTGACAGTTGTTGAACAGGTAATAATGACTTTATAGTCCAAACATGGCTAATTATCTCAGATTCAAGCAAGCTGTGATGACCTCCATGGATAGGAGGTAAGCATCACCCTGAACCTATGAGCCTATGAACTTCACCATGAAGTTCTTGGAGTGCTTCTTTGGACCCACCCTGGGCAGACTGTCCTGCTTGTTCTGAGTTTATTACATCATCTGGCACACAGGAAGTTTAGGGAAAATGCTTGTCAAACGGTCAGAGAGATCACAGACCTTCCCCTAGCAGCTCTGACTTGTGGTCCTGACCGGCGTCCACAGCAGACAGGTCCAGCCTCTTGGGGATGATGGAGGATAAAGTCCCATGTTCTGACAGCGCCCTGCTAGAAAGGAACACACACCTCCAGCCTGAGCCCCTCACTTGCTCAACTCTCTGACGCTCCAGCTTTGAGGCTAAAAAACAACACAAAACAACAACTCCTCTCTAAAGAAAGTCAAAAGATTTTGATTAGGGACTTTAGAGAGATTTGATCTCAATTTAATTCAGTCCTAAAATAAATGATGGCTTTTGTTTTGGTTTGAATTCATGGTCTCCTTCCCCAGAGCTTGACCTGATGGGTTCGTCTTCAGCCTCGGGCTCCCGCCTTCACTGCTTCTCCTGTCAATGGGCGACTTTCCCTTTTCTTGGCCTCCTCTCCTTACATTTGCATAAAATGATTCCTTAGTTAAATAAGGCCCTGTGAGTGCAGAATTGTCCCATTCAGCGAGGCTCTACGTGGCATATTTACATGCACAGCGGTAAGTTGGAACACACTGTTGGCTAACAACTCCTAAGATTTTTGTTTTTGACAAAAATTAGATTTTTGTGTTGTTGTTGCTTTTAATTCAGTCACCGGGATACTGATTTTGATTAAGGAACTTTCATTTTGAAGAAACAAACCTTGAAAACTCTGAGAGGACTGGAGATGGAAGAAATGAAAACGTAAAGGGAGAGGGATGTTAAGGATGAGGAACGTAAAGCATATTTCACAGAAAACTGCAGGCGGAAGAGAAAGAGAAAAGCAAGACAGGAAAAAGAGTGAGCAAACAGGGAAATCATGTATCTTGTGTTTCTAGAACAAAGCAGAAAATTATATCCAAACACTGCTGACACCACGACACCCCTAAGACAGGACCCACGTTCTGCACGATGCCCTGCAGTCTGCATGCCCCTCAACCCCACACTCTGCAAACCATCCTGCACTCTGCATGCCCCCCCACCCCACCCTCTGCACCCCACCCTGCGCTCAGCATGCCCCCCACCGCCCCGCTGTCCCGACCCGCCGACACCCGGCAGGGGCGCCGGGGGGGGCGGCGGGGGGGCCGGGGGCGGGGGGGGGCCTGCCGTGGACCGGGGGGGTGCCCCGCCGGGGCGTCGGGGGGCCTGCAGGGTGCAGGGCGGGGTGCACAGGGGGGGGTTGGGGGGCATGCAGAGTGCAGGGTGGTGTGCAGAGTGTGGGGTCGGGGGGCATGCAGAGTGCAGGGTGGTGTGCAGTATGTGGGATTGGGGGGCATGCAGAGTGCAGGGCAGTGTGTACGAGTGGGGGGTCGGGGGGCATGCCCACAGGAGGGACGTCAGGAC
>CAUYPK010114709.1:0-20877 GCA_963574355.1 Loris lydekkerianus
ATTCAATATGATATTGGCTGTGAGTTTGTTGTAGATGGCCTCTATCAGTTTAAGAAATGTCCCTTCTATACCCATTTTCTTAAGTGTTCTGATCATGAAAGGATGCTGAATATTATTGAAAGCTTTTTCTGCATCAATTGAGAGAATCATATGGTCTTTGTTTTTTAATTTGTTTATGTGCTGAATTATATTTATAGATTTATGGATATTGAACCAGCCTTGAGACCCTGGGATAAAACCCACTTGGTCATGGTGTATAATTTGTTTGATGTGTTGCTGGATTCTGTTTGTCAGGATCTTGTTGAATATTTTTGCATCAATATTCATTAGTGATATTAGTCTATAATTTTCTTTTCTTGTTGGGTTTATTGCTGGTTTGGGGATCAAAGTGATGTTTGCTTCATAGAATGTGTTGGGTAGTATTCCTTCTTTTTCTATATATTGGAAACAGTTGAGTAATATAGGTTATTAGTTCTGCTTTAAATGTTTGGTAGAATTCTGATGTGAAGCCATCTGGTCTCTGGCTTTTCTTTTTAGGGAGATTTTGTATAGTTGATGCTATTTCAGAACTTGATATAGGCTAGTTAAACTGGGTAAGTCTTGGAAGGTGATGTGCTTCCAAGTATTGGTCAATTTCCTTCAGATTTTCATATTTCTTTTCTTTCTTTCTGTGTTTCTTTCTTTTTTTTTTTTTTTTTTTTTTTTTACAGGTATAACCATTTATTTTTAATTCATATTTCTGTGAATAAAGTTTCTTGTAATATTCATTAAGATTTTTTTGAATTTCTGAGGAGTCTATTGTT
Source organism: Loris lydekkerianus (assembly GCA_963574355.1). Lineage (NCBI taxonomy): Eukaryota > Metazoa > Chordata > Mammalia > Primates > Lorisidae > Loris > Loris lydekkerianus. Next base: position 804 of record CAUYPK010114709.1, read on the forward strand.
ATTTTGTCTTTGTCATTTCTGATTGATGAAATTAGAGAGTTTACTCTTTTTTTCCTGTTTAGGTTAGCCCAAGGTTTATCTATTTTATTGACCTTTTCAAAAAACCAATTTTTTGATTTGTTGATATGTTGTATAATCCTTTTGTTTTCCATTTCATTTAATTCTGCTCTAATTTTGGTTATTTCTTTTCTTCTGTTGGGTTTGGGATTGGAATGTTCTTCCTTTTCCACTTGCTTGAGATGTCCCATTAAGTTGTTAACGTCCTCTCTTTCTGTTCTCTTGAGGAAGGCTTGCAGTGCTACAAATTTCCCTCTTAGGACTGCCTTTGCAGTATCCCAGAGATTCTGATAATTTGTGTCTTCATTAAGGGTTTGTTCCAAAAATTTGGTTATTTCCTTCTTAATCTCATCTATGACCCAGGTATCATTCAGCATAAAGTTATTTAGCTGCCATGTTTTTGTATGAGTATGCAGATTCCTGTTGTTGTTGAGTTCAACTTTTATTCCATGGTGGTCTGAAAAGATGCAAGGAAAAATTTCTATTCTTTTAAGTTTGCTGAGGTTAGATTCGTGACCTACCATGTGATCAATTTTGGAGGATGTTCCGTGGGCTGATGAGAAGAATGTGTATTCAGTTTCATTAGGATGAAATGTTCTGTAGATGTCTGTTAAATGCACTTTTTGAATGGTTAAGTATAAAATTTCTTTGCTTAGCTTCCTATTGGAGGATCTATCTAAGACTGCTGAAGGAATGTTAAAATCTCTGGCTATTATGGAGCTGGAGGAAATCAAGTTGCTCATGTCTGTTAAAGTCTCTCTTATAAATTTAGGTGCATTCTGGTTGGGTGCATAAATGTTGATAATTGAAATCTCATCGTGTTGTGTGTTACCCTTAACAAATATGAAGTGAACATCCTTATCTTTCCTTACTTTTGTTGGTTTAAAGCCTATTGTATATGTGAAGAAAATTGCAACACGGGCTTTTTTCTGCTTTCCATTTGCCTGGAATATAGATGACTATCCCTTCACCCTGAATCTATATTTATCTTTTAAGTTAAAATGAGACTCTTGTATTCAGCAGATATCTGGCCTGAGTTTTTGTGTCCAGTCAGCCAACCTGTGCCTCTTTAGAGGACAATTTAAGCCATTCACATTGATTGAGAATATTGATAAGCCTGGTAGAATTTTGTGTATTGAGTTTTTCAAAAGTCCAGTGTACATTTTTAATGCTTTCACCAGTGTGGAAGTTGGAATTTGATCAAAAGTTTCTGAGTGCGTTTACTTTTGTGGTGGAGCATTGTGCTGGTCATTGTGGAGGATAGGACTGAGAATATCCTGGGGAGCTGGTTTAGTTATGGCAAATTTCTTCAACATGTGAATGTCATTAAAGTATTTAATTTCTCCATCATAAATGAAACTCAGTTTAGCTGGATACACGATCCTGGGTTGAAAGTTATTTTATTTTAGAAAATTAAATGCCAATCACCACCCTCTTCTAGCTTGAAAGGTTTCAGTAGAGTGATTGAAGTCATTCTAATATTCTTCCCCTTGTAGGTTATGGTTTTCTTATGTCTGGCTACTTGCAGAATTTTCTCCTTCATATTAACTTTAGTGTAGTTAATTATGATGTGCCTGGGGGATGTCTTATTTGGTTTGAGTCATGCTGAGGTTCTGAAACTGTCTGCTATCTGAATTTCAGAATCTCTTGGCATGTCTGGAAAGTTCTCCATCATAATCTTATGAAGAAGAGCCTGTGTGCCTTGCAAAGTAACTTTGTCACCTTAAGGGAATCCTATAAGGTGAAGATTAGTTTTCTTCTAATTATCCCAGAACTCTCTGAGAGAAGGATCTGTTTTTTCTCTCCATTTCTCTTCCTCTTTGTGAGTTTGGGAGCATTCAACAACTTCGTGTCAATGTCAGAAATCTTTTCTTCTGCTTGTTCCATTCTGTTACGGAGGGATTGTACTGTATTTCTCAGACCTTTGAGGGCTATAAGTTCTTATCTCAATATGTCAAAATCTTTGGTGATTTTGTCTTGGAATTCATTGAATTCTTGAGACAACTTTTGAAATGCTCCTTGAATTTCTAATTCCATTCTAGTAATCTTATTTGCAATTCAAATTCTGAATTCAATTTCTGACATCTCAGCCATTTGTTTATGAATGGGATCTTCAGTTGTGTACACCATATCCTTGCTTGGGGGAGTTGATCTACTCTGGTTATTCATATTACCAGAGTTTTTCTGCTGATTTTGCCTCATGGTTATTTTACATCATTTGGCTAGATGAGCCGATAAGGTGAAGTTGGGTTGGGGGCTACTGGAGTAGTGGTTAACCAGCCCTTTGCCCAAGAGCTGGGACTGGTGTCTATACCTTTTCCCCTAGAGCTTTGCAAAGGACCCATACAGTGCTATAGCCTGAGATACTGGGGACCTGCTTGGTGTGGTGGGGCTAAGTTCCTCTGTCTTGTTTTCAGCTGGTCTCTGTCCAACCCTAGTGAATCAGTTACTCTGGATTGAAGTCTTAGTCTGACTCATGGGGCCTGTGTTTCCATCCCAGATCTGTCTGCCAGTCCTCTGAATTATTCTTATGCTAGTTGCAAATAACTGAAAATCAACTATATTAAGTAAAGAAACAAAACAAAGAAAAAATAAATATACTGGCCAATGGCCAATATTAACTGGGGTTCAAAAGTTGGGGAGTAAGAGCAGATTCACTGCTTTATATAATGGCATTAGCTGATCTATATGCAGCCTATTTTCATTTCATTGACCACACTCTTAGACTATAAATTATGGCAAGATTGCTACAGAGGCATTATCTTTAAATCTTTCTAGGTAGAAGTACCGCTGAGAAAGGAGATCCTCTTTCTATTAGTCTCTCCAAAAGCCACGAGTTTCTCTAATTTTATCAGCTTAGGTTACAAGTGTTCTGAAGACTGAACCAATTTCTCTTGCCAGCAGTATTTGAGTTTCTGATATAACTGGCCTGGGTCATTTGCCCCAGGTCTGAAAGTTTATCCATCTATGGGATGAACTTAATAAAATGTCCATAACCAAAGAAAAGAAATAGATAAAGGCACATAGCAAATATCTTCTATGCTCTCACTTTGAGAAGATTATTTTATTCTTTTTCAGTTTTCCACATTCCTGCTAACGTCCCTTCCCTATGGATGACTTTTTTCTCTTCTTTCCTTCTATTAAGCTATAGGGCCACAGTTCTGGAGTCATTAATAATGACCTCTGTGGAAAAGACTGTGAATAGAACATAACAAAATAAATGTCTCAGTTCAAAGTCTTCTCACCATTCCTTTCTAAAACATACAAATAATGCAACAGAACAGGAAGAATTTTACAAAATGTTCACAAGGCAATATGTTACGAAGTAGGCACTCAATAAATATTTGTTGATGGATTTTTAGGTCCCACTAAACCACTTTCTTAGAGCCCCTTTGGCTCAATTAATATCTTTGCAAGAAAAAACAAATCCACGGTGGCACCTGTGGTTCAAAGGAGTAGGGAGGGTACTGGGCCCATATACCAGAGGTGACAGGTTCAAACCCAGCCCTAGTCAAAAATTGCCGGGGGGGAAAAAAAAAAAAAAAAAGACAAATACCGAGAGCAATGCTGAAAAAAAAAAAAATAGATTGATTTTGTTTTTGATTTTCCTGTAAGCAACAGGAAAAGAATTTATTTATTTATTGACAGAGGTCTTTTTCTTTATACATTTCAACATTGAAAGTCAGCTAAAGAGGGATAGGGCAAGGCAAAATGATCTGATCCAAAATCATTTCTCAAAGTAAGTTAAGTAAGCAGTGTATAATTCTCTTACTCCATCAAATACCACAGCAATTTTTAATTGGCAGTTTCTTTTTTGTATCCTGTTATCAGAGACATTAAGGATCACTCCCATTCACATCTCTGAATTCATTTAGGCAGTTTTCTTTAATTGATGGCAAAGACACTACAGGAGGAACTAGATGGAATTAGGAAAAAAAAATGGAAATAAGCATAACACAATAGAGAAAACTTAGAAAAATGAAATGCTTTCGAATAAAAAATATGTACCTTGCCTGGTACTCACTGCATATATACATCATACATGTTATACACGTACATTCAAGACATGCTTTGGTAGCAGTGAGTGCCCCCCAGGGACTGGGGCTTCTGTACCCTGATGAAGCAGCGCCAGGAGCAGCACCACCATCTTCAGGTGACAAAACCAAACTGCACATACAGAAAGGAAAATGTATGTATTTAATTTGGCTGACCCTATAGACAAGGGGTGCAAGAAAAATTGTTCTGGGAAATACATTCTAGAGCCAATAGCAGAGGTCTAAAAAGAAAAAGAAAAGCGCTGAAGATGTCCACACAAGCACAGACAAGTTTTTTTGTTTACTCAATTTGCTCTTTCATGTGGCATATTGATTAACACAGGAAAAATTAACAGGTTAAGCAAAGAGAGCTTTAGAGGTGGTTGGCAAAGGTCTAAAGCACCAGTTCTCTTAGAATGTACATCAAAAATGCCAAACCAGTGACAAACTAAGAAAGGAAGAGAACTCTCTAAGTCATATGTTTTCTAATCATTTTTGCTAATTGTAAATCTTTATTAAGGATAAATTCCTTAGGGGTACAGTCAAGCACCTCCCAAAATCATTCTAACTCCTCTTGCACCTAATCTGATGCTCTGATTACAATCAGAGAGGGACACCCAGCAGGCCCTCTGCCCTCACAGTCTCTGTCTACAGATGAGAGACTGATGTACAGAGGTAGGGAAGCAGCTCAGAGATCTTCCCTGGCTTGGACTTAGAAATGGCCCCGGGCATCAGTGTTTACCCTTGATGTTTTCCTGACTACAAGAAGGCCGTCTGCGCTCTCTGTAACTGAACTCATGGTCTAGGGGTCTTTTCTTAGTCTTGGCAGGGTTGCATTTTCTCATGTTCCCAGGAGAGCAAGTTTCTTCCTTTCAGGTTTCCCAGCAACTGATAGATGTAAATATGGCATTACCTCCAACTAACATTCATGGCATTCTGGGAACATTAACTCCCCTCTCCAGTCACTACAAAGAAGTGATTTCATATTTGGCTTCCACCAATGCTCCTATCCACGCCTCCTGAAGGATCCCATTTCTCCCCAAAGTCTTGATTCTCAGCTGCTGGTTTCAGGGCCTCCTTGTGCAGTGGACTGACCTACAGAGCTCTGCCAAAGCAGCCTGTCCCAGTGAAGAAGCGTGGTCACCAGTGGTCAAAGCTCTCGGATCAGTCTGTGGATAATGGGTTCCTTTCCCTTCTTTTTTTAAACACCTGCAGTAAATAAAGTTTCCAACTACATGGTATATTGCATGCAGGATGCAAGACTGAATAAAACAGGGCTTCAGTATTGTAAAATACTGTTTTTTATAGTACAGTATGATTGCTTCTTAAAACTTTAAAGGTCTCAAATTTAAAAGACAGCTAGAAGACAAAAGCCAGAGAAAGAAAGGTTAAAAATCTTGACTACTGGCCAGATGGTTTTTAAAAATAGATCCATTTTTGCAGTCCCTAGATTAGTCAAGAGAGGCCCTAACCTTTGAATTTTACCCAACCCTTCTAATTTAGACATGAATGGTTTGAGTCCCAAAGAAGTTAAGTAACTTGCTTTTGGTCACATAGTTAGCCAATTATCAACAAAGAAACTGCTAAAATGTAGAGTGACTTCATTTGTCAGGCTTTCCCATGCCACCGTGTCCCAGGACATAGTTCAGATTGTGTATGCAATATTTATTTTTAATGCAATAAATCACTCATGTTATGACTTTAACTCAGCAGATTTTTCTGTGTGTTTTTAGGATATTTCAGAATAAGAGGCAGGCAGGGACATGTTTGAGTGGAAACAGCATGGACTTAGAAGTCAGGATCGAAATTCTGACTCTAACATTTATCATTTCCATGAGATGGGGAAGATATTTAAAATCTCTATGCCATAATTTCCATATGTAAATACTTGGAGAAAATACGTCCTATTGTGTCAGGATTTAGAATTCTAATTTACAGAAAGTGTATTGAGAGCTAATGATGCTATAGTTGTTGAGTCTGCAGACAGAGGCTGACAACTGTAGGAGGTTGTGGTGTTTGAAGTGTTGACTCAGAAGCTCTCTTCTCAAGAGGATGGACTTCTGCAGGCCATGGTTAAATGTGATTCCACTTATGGGAGAGGGTGGTGTCTGCAAGAGAGACCAAAATGCCCTGACTACTTGTCCTTTTTCTGGCTGTCTTGGATTCAGTGGCATTAAAACAAGGCAGCCATCCCACTCATTAAATCTGCTTCTGGTACACATTCTACTAAGTGTAGCATTAACTTTGCTGCTTTTATTTCTGCCTCCTGCCTTCCAAGGCCCTTCTCCTTCTCCTTTTTTTTAAGCATCAACTATCCTACCCCCTCAGGGTGGTTCTTTGATAAAATATAACCATAGGATGATGGATTACAAGTCTTCCATGTGACCCTTTACGTGGGAACAAAGCAAATGGTTCTTTTTACTTTGATAGTATCTTTAATATTTAGTTTTACTTTCAAAATTATACAAGAATATGAAGTACAGTATCTCCACTTTTATTTTTTCATAGCTGTTAACTGAGAAGGTACATTTGCCCTCTTTTGAAAAAGAAGGATATATTAAATAGGAAGGCAGACAAATCTCATTCTGGTACTATGGACCTACTCTGAAACTTGCAGCTGGAGAGTGTGTGTTTTTCTAGGTTAGGAAGGCAGAAAAACTTGTCCTAGTTAGAAAATCAGCAGCTACTATATTTCTTGAGAGAACTTGCTTTAATGTTACATGTACAATTCCTGTGAGTTGCCAGTTTTATGTAAAGATTAACTATGGGGAGAGAGTTTCTCTGTCTTCTAACTTCAGGGAAGAGCTTTGCTGCCGAGAATGCTTATGTTGATGTTGTAGGTTACCTTGCTGGAGACTTAGATGGATGAAAAGAAATTAGGAAAGAGGTCAGACCTCTGAAATGCAAAGAATTGGGGGAAGGACTTACTGTAGTTTTTATCTGAATTTGACAGAGGTGAGTTTACTTTTTTTAACTTAGGGAAGTGAAAAGTTAATTGAAGCAATGTCAATGAAAGGAGTTTACAAATAGCAACACTTTAAATGCATGCACAGACAACAATTATTTAATGTTTAAAGAGGGGGAATAAGCACCATCTTCACTGAGGTGGAGAATCTGCTTTTTCGGGGTATTTTTCCCAACACTTGATCAATCTGAGTGATTCCTCAGGTGCCCTGGCCAACTTTATAAATAAAACAAGTATATGAACACACAATTCATATTGAGAGATTCTGAACCCTGCTCATGAGCAGAAATACAAAAGAAACCCTAGAAGGCAAACAGATGATGAACTAACTACACCTCAGTTTGTTTATAGTTTTTTAAAAATTTGTTTAAAAATCAGTGGGAAAATCATGATCAAAGGCAGAGTAATTTATACAGAAAATTGTAAGACCACGTCTGGCTAGATTCTGTAGTAAGTCTTTGATTTAAATGGTTCACACAAAGAAAAAAATGTTCCATAGGTTCAGAGTTCTTTCTGGCAGTAAACTTCCAGTGTAAACAGGAAGACTCTTGGGCCTCTTGTAAATTTTAGAAACAAATGATTCTCATTGCCTTGCAATGTGTATTCTTTGGCTTTGAGACAAGAATTGAAATGATTGGTAAAAAGTTCCAGTTCAAAGTTCAATAGGGAAGTTATTTACCAATCCCACTATGTGTGTGTGTGTGTGTGTGTGTGTGTGTACATAGCAATAATTTACTGGAAAAAATGTGACGGGCATATGCTATTTAGTAATCCTTAATAATAGCTCTAATTTTCATGATTTTAAAGAACTTGACAATTAGATAACCATTACTAAAGAAGATAACTTGATACAGCATAGCCATAGTAACAAATAGTGATTGATACGGCATAGCGAGAGTAACAAACAGTTTCCCCAAAGAGAAGCCTAAATTTCTGTGCTCAGATGGGAGACTATGTTAGGTACACAGGAAGATCTCCCACCCCTCCTGGAGGATAAAGCCTGGCACCAGAGCAACGCCACCCATGGGGCTGGGGAGGGAACACCCTTCTAATCTACCAGTCAGAACTTAGCGGGTGCCTGCAAAGGAATCCAGAGGATTCTCTAGGTCTTCAACCTTTTTTCATCTCACAGAACACATGAACCTATAAATTTCTTTCTGCAGCATACTTAAATTATGTTGATCCAAAAAAAAAAGAAAAAGTTAAAAAGAATATACTTACTGTGCTTTGAACTTCTTTCAAAAATAATTTAATTAAATTTAAACATTTTTGATGGCACACCTAAGATCTCATGGCACACTAGTTGAAAATCATTGTACTAAATCCTGGGCCAAATAGGGTCCGAAAGGGAAGGAATAACAACCTAAGGCTAATTATTATGTCATTAGCTTAAACTTACATTGTGGTTCATCCTGAAAACAGGCTTTCAGAGAGGTTCATATGTGTAGAAAGACTCAGGTCATGGAACTCTCAATTTTCCAACAATGTCTGAACCAGGAGAAGGGCCCAATCCAGACACTGTGAAACCACAGCCTTCTGTTATGAGAAAGGGCCCGCTGGTCACCTTAGTGAATGGAGTTTGCGCTCGCTCGCTCTGTACTCCTCACCTGCACTTCCTCAATAGACTTTGTTGTAGGGTCGCTTTGCTTTTGGTGGGCCTGGTCATTTTTCAGCCAAGAGAACCACAAGAACTGAGAACAAGATTGCTGAACTCTAGGAGCTATACAGTTAGAAATTTCCTTGGCAAGCTCAGAAAAAAAAAAAAAAAAAGTAAAATTTTGAAATGGAGTGTGTTAGAGATAGTACACGTTTTTCTTATCTTTAACGCTTGCTTTAGATCTGGGAATAAGGCATGTCCCTGAACCAGTTTGAGTGGATTTTTCCAAAGGGTAAACATTTAAATTTGAGTTCTCTTAAACACTCGGGAAGATTTAGAGTTAAAAGCAAATTCGGGCCAGAGTACAGCAAAAGTTTTGTATTTTTGTTTTGTTTTGTCTTTAAATAAGCATCCCCTACAAACCCATCTGCCTTCACCTGGAAGGGTCAGTCGGGTGGGGGTGGAGAAGCTTTGGTTTCTGTGGCGCTGAGGAGCTAAACCCAGTACAGCTGGGCCAGGCACTGGAAGGACTGGTTTGCAAAGAGGCGAGCTTTGGAGTGAAAAGCTGCTGGTGAAAACAAGAGATGTGCTTGCGCTGAGGCTAGTCTGTTCTTGGTCTTTGAAAAGCCTTTCTGCTCACTCTCCTGAGCTTCTCAGCAGCATCGTAGCCAACTGCAAACATCGCACGTTTAGCGCAAAGAGCCCTGAGGAGGAGAGACAGGGATCACTCCCAGTCGCCCCTGGTCCTGGGTAGTCTGAAGAGGACGCGTTCTCCGGTTTGCGTCGCCGGCGAACGCGGCCGCAGGTGGCCTGCGGAGCTGTCCAGCACGGTGCGGAGGCGGCGAGAGCGCGCCCCGCCAGGCAAGGCTCAGCAGCAGGGTCATGGCCCGCGGAGACGCCGTCCGCACTCTCGCTCCGCGCCCACGCGGCCTAGCCCGAGGCGGGGAACGCCGGTACCCACCAGCCGCTTCGGCAGGACGGGAGCCAATGTGTTGCCCCTTTCCTTCCCTTGCGTCTCTCTGGAAAGAGTGGGATGGACCTCTCGGCCTTAGCCTTTCACATCGGAACTTCCTAAATAAACTCGGGAAAGGCCAACCGTGGACTCTAATCTCCACCTCGCGCTGTCAGGTTCCCCAGGTGGCTCCAGAGGGCGGCCCCCGCCCGTTTCCCCTCCGGTGCCTGTCGGGTCATCACCAGGTACCCCCTCCCAGAAAGCCCCCCCCCGCTGCCCCTCCCAGGGCCGAGGGCCTGAGCGTTTGGGGTGGGGGCCCCCGGGTCCGATCCGCGCCCCGGTGCGCTGCTCCTTGGAGCAGAAACGGTGGCAGCCGGGAGGGCGCTCAGAGGACAGTAACGAAGTGTCCTGGTTGCTCCTGAAACGTGGCGACAGGCGAGGCAGAGACTCCCAATGAGTATGATGGGGACACGTGATACCGGCGGAGGGAGAGCATGGGGGGATGGAGGGAGAGGAGGGAGGCGGGCAGGAGGCGGGGGAGAGGCCACGGGCGAGCGGCGCGCAGGCGGCAGCAGCCTCTGGCTCCCGCGCGGGCCGCAGCCCTCCCCGTCCCGCGCCCGCGGGCACACTCGGCGCCGCCCGCGAGCCGGAGCGCGGCGCTGAGCTAGGCGCCGAGGCGGGCGCTGAGGCGGCGCCGAGCGAGCAGCAGCAGAGGCGGCGGCGGCCCCCAGCCCAGCCCGGCGCCGCAGCCGAGCGCGGGCCCCACGGTGCGGTGGCTCCCCAAGTTCCCGCCATGAGCAGCCGGCTCGGGGGACGGCGCGGCCCCGGGGACTCCCGCCCCGGCCGGCGCGATCGCAGCGCCCCGCGGCCCCGACGCGCCTAACGCTGCCGTCCTCCGGTCCCGCCGCCGCCGCCGCCGCCTCCGCCGCCCGTGTCCCTGCCGCCGCCTCGGCCGCCGCCGCTTCGCCGGCAGCATGTCTCGGAGGAAGATTTCGTCCGAGTCCTTCAGCTCCCTGGGCTCCGACTACCTGGAGACCAGCCCGGAGGAGGAGGGCGAGTGCCCCTTGTCCAGGCTCTGCTGGAACGGCAGCCGGAGCCCGCCCGGGCCGCTGGAGCCCCGGGTGGCCGCCGCCGCCGCCGCCGCTCCGGCCCCCGCCGCCTCCGCTGCAGCCGCCGCCGCCACAGCCGGGGCCAGGAGGGCGCAGCGCCGGAGGCGGGTCAACCTGGACTCGCTGGGCGAGAGCATCAGTCGCCTGACGGCGCCCTCGGTGAGCGGGGGACGGGCCGCGGGCCGGGAAAGTTGGCGCCCGGCTGGCGGCGGAGTGCGCCCCAGCCCTGCCGCTGGGGGGCGGCCCGGCTCAGCCCTCTGCGCTGGACTCGGGCGGCCGGAAGACCCGATCCCCTGGGCTGGGGCGGAGGGCGGGCACCAGGCTTCGGGAGAGTTACGACTCCATCGTATGGGGTCGCGGGGTCTCCAGATTCGGGGGCCTGCGCGCCCACCTCTAGCCTTCGAGCCTAGTTCATCTCTGTCCCCGGCGGCCCCAAGTGCTCCTTCACACCCACCTGTTTTCTCTCCCCCAAACTTTCCCAGGCGCAGTGCTGTGCATTCCCGTTTCCATGCCTTTCATCTGCGCTCTCCAGCATCCCAGAGGAGCCCCAGACCCTTCCGGGAAACCCTTCCTCCTCTCATTCCCACACCCTCTTGGTCTCGGGGTGACCTTCCCTGACACCGCCGAATTCCACAGGCCGTCTGCATTCCCTGTTGCATCCCTTTGCTCAGATCTTCAGACACTTTTCTGCCAGACATTTTTCTGAGTTGCCTTCTGGTGAAGAAACCTCTAATTCCTTGTGTTCTTCTCACCCAGTAGCTTTTTTTACCCTTGTTCACCAGGCGTTTATTGGCTCAAGCTGCTTCTCTGTGTAAACCTGGTGTCTGGTTTTCTAAACCTCTCTAGTACTTGCACCCGTCTCTTCCTTCGTTCTCCCTTCCTTGGAATCCACAGTGCCCTCTCCCTCACTTTTTCGTGCCTTCCTTGTGTTAGGGCCTTCGTAAATATTTGTAGAATGAATACATGTCTTCCTAGCTGCTCCAGAGTTGGCCTCATCTAGGGGCGTCTGTACCAGCACTCCCAGGTGTTCCCTGGTCCTGAGGCATCCTTGCGGGGCACTCCTGCCTCAGTCCGGTCCAGGCATTTCTGCTACCTTTGATTTTTCACCTTTTGCAGTAATGCCAGACCTCTTAGTTACTCTTTGCCCATCTGGGTGAGCTCTGTTTTGAAGAACTCCACTCTATTGAAGATAATATGAAAAATATTCAATGTCAAACCTTCAACCACCCTTTATCCTCACTTTGACCTTGGCTACAAGGGTTTTAACTCCCCACAGCATTTTTACCTATGCACCCCTGGGAGTTTTACTTCTTGAAAGTGTCCAAAATGAATCAGAACACTGATCTTGTTTGACTGCTGTTAAGTCTTGCTTTTGAAAGTACTGCTGTAATGGATGGTAGAGGGACCTGCAAAGTGACACCCTGAGCCACTGAGGACTGGTGCCAGGTAGTCCTGCAAATGTCCTTGTGCCACTTACATTAATGGAGAATTATTATTATTTTTAATTAGTGGAAATGCTCTTCAGTGGTCTTCCTCTTCTTGCATATTTTCTCCTTTAACATAACCTTTCTGGCACTTTTTTCCCCATGGATAACCTGGGAAACAAACCTCAGAATGGGTTGGCTGCTGTTTGATGATCTTCCCTGACAATATTTTCCAGGCAGCACAGTCTTAGGAAGTATTTGATGCTGCAGATTGTAGAACATAATCCTTTATAAGAAGAGTCTCATAACCTGTGTATCTGTAGGTTGGTGTCAGTATCCATAAGCAACATTTGTGCAATAGACTAATTGCTTAGTACAAGAGATTCATATTTGATAAACTGATTTTACTAAAGATAATGGTTAGTTTTGGGAGAATTGTTTTTATACAGTCTTGAAGTTATCTTTATCTGCCTGAGAACCAGAATTTACAAATTTTAAAAAAGTAATGGTAGTGCCCTTGGTAGTGCTAACTTAACCTATGACTTTTCAACAACTTACATGAGTAGTAGATGAAATAGAGGGAGGAAATAGTCTCTTATGGTTACCTTTAGGAGGCAAATTTGAATGACTCTTTTTTTGCTGGATGAAAAGCATACACCCAGATACTGGTTTTCAGAATGAGAAATTTGAAGAGTTGTGTTAGGCCATTTGATGCTCAAATATGTACAACAGCTTTATATACTTTCCTTGCCGTAATTCTTTCCTATTTTGAAATGGTTCTGTCAGGTGGATACTGAGAACATGCAAGTTAATATAGTGTAAACATTTACAGCATCATAGTACAGGAATAGAAAAATTCTCACGGCTAATCATCTCATCAGTAGACTTAATGACACAAGGACAACAGAGGTTATTTTTCAAAACGGTGACTTATATCTGTGTGGTCCCCATCCCCATTTTCCTTTTTTTGGCAAGCTAGAATGCTGCCTCAAAAAGTTCCAGTGGATTCATTCTTTGACATTGTAAGGATTCTGACTTCTCTGAAAACACTTAGGAAGATGGATTATGCTCTTTCTCATTAGAGCTGAACAACTTTTTTTTTGTTGTTGTTTTTTAAATCAGTTAATAGTAACCATTTAAGAGCCTTTTTAGGTGGACATCCTAGTTGTTTTGAGCACTGTGAGCTTTCTTGCAATTCATCACAGCCTGTTTCAGGAGAGACGGGCCTGTTTTCTCAGTGGTCTCACCATGAAGTGTCTTAAGCACTTGGGATTTGTTTTTTATTCAGAATGATTTGCAAGTAGGAAATAAAAATGAATTCAATAAATAACAGGACATTTCCAAGTAATTAACCTAGTTATTATATGCATGGAATACCTAATCTCAGTTTTTTGGTTTTTTAATAGTCATTTTTACATGCATTGATGTGAGGTAGAAAAATTATAGTACTTTATATGATTTAAATAATAAAAATAAATTGAATTGATTATATATAAAAAACCCCAGACTTTTGGAGATCTGATTCTAATTTTGCCCTGTACAACTAAATAATTGTGTATCTCCGGACATGTTAACTCTCAGAAATCCTTCTCACTTGTAAGGTGCTTTACACCTTCGAATAGTGTCCTTCCCCATTCTAAGAGCTAATCATAAAGACATACTGTATATTCTTAGACTTTGCCTAAACTTTCATAAGAGGGCATGAAAGAAAACCAGGGCATATAGTATGAGTTTTAAAAGTTAAGGAAAGTAGTTTACTTTCTTAAGTTGGGACATCAAAATACTATTTAATTCACCCAATTATTCAAAGATATTTGAAGATCTACAGTGTGGCGAGTATTGGGAGGAGCAAAACTGACGAATGCTGACTAGAACGTGGAACTTCTTTAATTATAGTCTTTATTTTAAGGGAAGTGTATTGAAGGAATTGTATTGCAGCTAAATAAAAATAATTCTAAAGACCTGATGGAGGATGTAGAAATCATATATTATATTATATTATTATATTATTTATTGCAAAAAAATTTAGTAATTGGGAACACATATTGAGAAATAGCTGGGGGATTTTATATCAAGGGTGAATTTGGTAAGTCATTTATTTGGATTGGAATTTCATGATGAGAATTGCTTAGTTGCTCTATTAGTTTGACATCACTTTTCGGTTTGCTGATGTCAGAAGGTCAGTGAAGATTTTCTGTCTAACTTAAGGGCAAGGCTTCTCTGGGTTTCTTGTCAGGGAACCTTGTAAGTGTCTTTGAAGACCTCAGAAGCATAGACAGGAGAATGGGAAACATAACACAACTGGAAAAATGGCAAGTAAGGAGAGGAAAGCTACTGACCTAAGGAATTCTCCAAGAAACTGAGATACCAGTGAAGAAGGGAAAATGGAGAGGGAAGGCTGGATCCAGTAGTAAAAAGCAGAAACTGATTTGTTATTTTGGGAAGGGAAATTATATTGATACATGGAAAGGAAAGAAGGAAAGGAGGTAAGGAAATTGCATATTTAGTTTCTTCTGATAGTAGATAAAATCAATACCCTGACATGTGTAAACCCTTAAAGAAATTAAAAAAAAAATCCTTAGAAAGTGTGACTGTAATTCATATGTCTACAGTGAAACATATATAAAACATACCTGTGAGGTAAGGATATTTGGAAAATTTATATACTGTACTTCAATGAAAGCTTTTTCAATTTGGGGCTCATTTTGGCTAACAAAGCTTTGAGAAATACCTTCCTTGTGAGTATAAAATTAGATAAAATGTATTCCAGTAGATGTTTTTGTATTAGTAGAAACTCAATACTGTAATCTGAAATCAAAATTTAATGGGGATTTTCTTTCTCTACCCTCGTCCCTAATCATTGAGAAATAACTTGACAGAGTATAAAGAACCAAGTTTGGAGTCTGACAGACTGGGGTTTGAAAAATCCACTGCTGAGTCTTTTACCCAGGGTGAGGTCTTGGGAAAGCTACCTCCTACTTTCTCGGAGCCTTTCTTTCCTCTTTTGTGAAGTAGGAAAATGATTACTTTGTAGACTTGTAGTAAAAGAGGAAAAATATTCTTTGTAAAGCTACATAAATTCAGTAAAGAATATTTTCAGTGTGAGATCCATTAATGTTGACCAAATTTGAAATCCTCTAAATTTTCTTTTTTCTTAATAATTCACTTGCTAGTAACCTTATTGGAAGAGTTCATAGAACAGATTAATGGATGTCAAGTACTTCAAAAAAAGTGATAAGAAGCACTTAATTTTGACTGGTCTTCAAATATCATTTCAGGACAAGGTCTGGGTTGGCATCGACTGACCAATCCATTAAAAAAATTAAAATTAGAGTCCCTTCTGGGCTCCCTGGCTTGTACACAGGCATATAGAGTCATTGTAGATTCAAACATTTCCATCAAATTGTTATATGCTACCTGGCAGTGTAAAAACCACTTTTATAAATTCTTTAAAAATATGAGGACATATATATTTGGTAGAGTGTAAGTATTTCATAACACATTAATTTTAAATTAGGAAAAACATTAGGTGAAAGAGAATCTGCTTGTTTAATTTGGCTAAGAACTTTTAAGCATTCCTCCTGCATTTCATTCAAATTAAGCTGAACATGTGTTCAGGTGTCTGAGCTGTGAGATGCAGTTGTCACACACAACATTCTACTTAGGTCTGGTCTGAGTGAATAGCGCCCTGTTCTTGTTTAGCTACCAGGTTAAGTGTTAGGTTTTCATTTTAAAGCTTCCATTTTGACAATGGAAAATGTTATCGATGGTTCTTAGTTTGTAAGTAGAGGCGGTAAGTGATGATATATTCCTTTTAGTGTATAATTTGTCTGCCTTGAAGGGCTGTGAGAGGCCTGGGAAGAGCAGGGGAGTTCTGCTGTGGATTTCCCTGCTGTGTCGTCATGACTCATTCTGTTCGTCGTTTTGCCTTGTTGCCTCTCTTGTATGTGGAGCTGAAAGTAGAGTAAAAATCATATACACGTATTACTGGATGAGATAGCAAAATAAATGTGTTCACGCCGTTCATCATGCATCATCAACAAAGTATAATTTTCTTTTTGGGGACTTGACACACATGTAGGAAGAAAAGAAATTTATGTGGCATGTGTAGGCAAATTATGTGCAAGAGGTATCTAGTGACCATTTTTTTTTTTTTTGCAGGTCCTGGGTTGATTTAGTTTAAAACTCAAAGCCTTTGTTTAAATTCTGATTTTATCCTTGATACTCTTACGTTTATCTGGTTATCTAAAGGCTGTTTATCTTGATACTCTTACGTTTATCTGGTTATCTAAAGGCTCAAAATAAGTGGATGGATGTTCTTGTTTAATTATCTAGTTATGTTAATGTTTCTTTTGTGTTTGGTGTGTTTTGCCACGTATTTGCTTCCATCAAACAAATCATTTAAATTTTGCACCCAGCCTGGGAGAGACATACTAAGTGTGTAAACTTGTTTAAACTTTACTTACACTTTGTGTTTACAACAAAACTTTAGAATGAAGTCTCTCCTCTCTCCTCTAAGCAGATGAACAGTATCCTCCCCCTGGGACTCTCTGAGCAGCCAACTTGTATTTTCAGAATTCAGGTGAATGTGATCACTCCTCTCTAGTCTGCATTGCTTGTGTTTTCTGCACAATTCTCTGTCAAGTGAGAGAAATGTTTGTCAGCAAGCCAAAAACGCACTGCCAGGAGATAGAAATGACATAATCTTGATCTTCAAATATCATTTCAGGATAAGATCTGGAGATCTGAGATTATGTGCTGTAAGCTCACAGCACCTCATGAAATTGAGGCCTAGAGTGACTTAGAAAGTGGGGAACATGGAAATATCTGAAGGCTAGAGATTTATTAAGACTGTTGCAGGCAATTTGAGAAAGAGTGAACATTCTCAAAGGAAGAAAGTACTTCCCGACCAGGCTTTCCTTGAGGCTTATTTGGCGCAGCTTCACTTAAGCCAGTGGCTGTTGAAGTTTGGTGAACGTAAGGTAGAGTTGAAGACAATTGTCAGAGTGCAGATTCCTGGGCCTCCTCCACAGAGGGTCTGGGGTGACAGTCCCAGGTGGGGGCCTCGACTACAACACTAAAGCTGTGTTGGAGACGACTGAATTCCACACCTTGAGAATTACTCGTCTGAACTCTGCAGGCTGATATTTGGAAAGAATGACCCTGAAAATGGCTCCTTTGGGATGGCTGTAACCCAGGCAGCTATTGGTCTAGTAGGGACAGGGATAAAGGTGGTGAGCTGGTGCTGTTATCACCATGTCTGTGGCAGTATCCTTTGTGGTCAAAATAATCTTTGTTGGTTGTGTGGTAGGAGGCATTTGAGGTTTTACCATTTTTAGCTTTAATTATTGTGGATTTTTTTTTCTATTTTTCTTGAAGAGGTTTTGTTAACTCCCCTGTGTTTATGTTCAGTAGGTCACATGGTCACAGTCACTTATGTGTTTTATGACCTGTTCCCTCAGAATAAAGAAACCGGTATTTGAAAATGTTGAGGATTGTAGAGGGAAAGGGAGAAGAGTTGTGCGAAAAATTGTGATGGTGAATTTGTCATTACCATGAGCATTTGGGTTTTAAAGAGCAGGGTTGGCCCAGCAGTTCTCAAATGCTCCATCTACTGGTTCATTTTGGAGGAATGAGTTGTTTATATGCCAATGAAAAAATTTTAAAGGTGGTGGGGGTGTGGTGGCTCATGCCTGTAATACTAGCACTCTGAGGGGCTGAGGAGGGTGGATTGCCTGGGCTCACAGGTTGGGGCCTGAATAAGAGCAAGACCCCCGTCTCTAAAAATAGCTGGGTGTTATGGCAGGTGCCTATAGTTCCAGCTACTTGGAAGGGTGAAGCAAGAGGATCACTTGAGCCCAGAGTTTGAGGTTGCTGTGAGCTGTGATGCAACAGCACTCTATTGAGGGTGACAAAGTCAGACACTCTCTCTCTCAAAAACAAACAAACAAACAAAAAAACAACAACAAAAAAACAAGAGAAAAAAATTTAAAAGGTGAAAGGAGAAGAAAACATCTGAATAATAGAACTTTTTTCTAGAAAAGAAACAATAGGAGGTTCAGATATCAGAAGTACAGGGTCACCCCACCACCAAAAAATTGGACAAAAACAGTGATGATGGCTAAGTTCTATGTCCTTAGCCTATTAATCTTTCTGTCATTAGTAGACAAGTTGGATGGGGTCATTGAACTTTCCAAATAAATGGTAATCTAATATCTGTAGAATTTGCATCTACAGTCAACTCTTGCACCAGCCAGTCGTGAGAGGAGGCTATCTGTGGGGAAGTCCTGATATTTTATTCACTTTACATCCTTGAAGTCACTTGCCTCCTTTCCCATGGACTGGACCATGTTTGCTATGTGTGAATCTATTGTGGCTGGGGCAACTGTCAAAATGACCATCAAAAAGCTGCTTTCATTCTCTGTTGCTAGATGCCTCTGCTACTTCATGCATGAGCCCTTCAACTTCATACTGGAAGAGGATGGTTTTTCTGACTACTTTCATGCACATTCACGAATATACATACTGTTTGCAGCCATTGCTGTTTTCCCCTGTAGAATACGACGTTACTGATCACATCTCCATTACAGGGCTTATGGTATTGTATTGAGATATTGGTTCATTCTTTGCCACCCTAAGATAGAAATCATAACGTATCCATCTCTGTATGCACATGCCTAACAGAGGGTCTAAACTTAAGGGACTCAGCACATGTTTATTGAACGAAGGAGTAAGTGATTGAACAAGTCTTTGGGCTGTGCTGTATCTGGTACTGCTCTGTGGGTTATGGCGATTTTGTGCTGCCTTATTTTGGTTGATCATTTTATCTAATTGTCCTTTTGTAGCTTTTTCTCAGAATAAATAGGGGTAAATATAGTTATAACATTATTTTTTAGAGTTTGAGATTTTTGAAAGACTCCTATAGCTGGTCTTTTATTGGAACTTAGTAATAATCTGTAGATTTATATAAATTGCCTCTATTTTAGTTAGTAGGACTATTTTAAAATTCCCATAGACACAAGAACTATTTGGGGGAATGTAAGTGCTGCCACTCAACAAGGGTTTGTATATTATCTCTTAAAGAGATGTGTAACTGTGAGACATGGAGTTATATTTCTGTCATGCGATTTTATTTGTTATTATTTAGTATGTAAAAAATCCTGTGTTACCCAATGTTCTGTTAAGGAAAACCCTATACATGAGCACCCAGAGGTCTCTCCCACAGTTATGATTAGCGAACCCAATAAAAGCACTGGGGGGATAGAGTCTTTGGGAAAAGTGGTAAAGGTAGAAATTGCTGGTTTATAGAAGAAGGAAAAAAACTGACCAAGAAAAGGTAGAAGTAATACTGGGTATTTTTTGAGGGCTCACTGAGGTTAGCGGTAATGAATTTGTAGGCCAAACCAGGAGGATGATTAGGATGTGCAAGGCATAAAACAGAGAAGGTCTTAGATACATTTCAAAAAGCCTGTATGTCAGGTGGAGCTGGAGGTGTTCAGGGACAGTCTGGTGGAAATATGTCTTCTATGTCTTGGGAGATATGGGAGTGAAGGTCAGATGGGACAGGCTGTGCTGTGTCAATGGCATTTCTAGTCTTCCTGTTTGGACACAGATCTGGTGTTAAGATTATTTAACATATATGTGGGTCTTATTTGTTCACCATTCCATTCATTCACTTAGAGTAATTGATTTTTTTTTTTCCCATTTCTAAACCAACTTGGTAACTGGTTAGTCTTTAAGAAATTCATTTCTTGACTATACTAGTCTTTTTTTTTAATTTTTTTAATTTTTTTTAATTGTTAAATCATAGCTGTGTACATTAGTGCAATTGCCTGTACCCATTCTAAGATGCACCATAGATGTGGCCCCACCCATTACCCTCCCTCCACCAAAACCTCCCCCCTCCCTTCCCCTCCTTGGCCCTTTCCCCATAGTC
>CAUYPK010114710.1:0-16315 GCA_963574355.1 Loris lydekkerianus
ACTCACCAAACACCACACTCAGTGTCCCCTCTTGGCGTCACGCAACACCTCGGCGGGGGGGGGGGGGCCCCCGGAGGCGAGGATAGATCTGGTGAGAACTGACAGAACTGTTGACTGAAAGTGAGCAGTCAGGCGAGAGGACTGCAGATGTGAAACAGAGGTGGGAGGACCTCAGGCAGTGATGGTGAAGAGTAGAGAACTGAAAAATGATGGGAACCAGCATGAACGCAAACGTGGCTGCCGTGTATTCAGACCAGGATGTGAACCTCTGCGCACAATGAGAGAAGGTGCATGATTTTGAACAAGCCCAAAGATGTGTGAAATCTTTCGTTTCTAGAACAGTGAGTTTTTCAGACATTCTCTTTGGAGCATTCTTCCCATTCTAAAAGACAATATATGACCTCTGCCCTTCGAGCAGCCTGAGAATTTAGAATTCTGGACACCCTAAGGTCGGGAGACACATGAAACCCAAAGAGCAGTGAAGGCTATTTGCTATCCTACCAGCTGCTTAGTGTGTTTCTGGTGGTTGGAAACATCAGAAGGAAGATGTGTTTAAGTGCAGTATTTTTCAACCTTACAGTCTCATGGCACACTTGAACCTACAGTTAAGCTTCTGTAGCACTTATATTATATTGATCAAAATAAAAAGAATTAAAAAAAGAATATTTACTGTGCTTTTAACTTCTTTCAAAAATAATTTAATTGATGATTTTAAAATATTTTTGCAGACCACTTAAGATGCTCTGATGGCACACTGGTGTGACACAGCACACTGGTTGAAAATTACTGGTCTAGAGGAATCACTAACTGAGACCACTTGACTCTGGGTGTCATCCCTCTGATCACCTGTAGTTCTTAGACACAATATGCAAAACTAAAATAAAAACAGAGTTCAAAAGCAGCTGGCTCTGGTGGCTAGAGCTTGAGTATAGTATCTTCCTTATAGTGACCCAAGCCGTGCACATACTACAGTAAAACTCTTTTTACTCAGATCACTTATGACATGTAGTTGACCATTTGAAACAAAGCATCACATTTTACATTAGAAAAAGTAAATACAATTTAAATATTTTAACTTAGGATGTTAAAATGTGTGACTGGGTTTTTTATTTTTTTTTTCTTTTGGATCTCTAGACCTTTCTTGAATACAAATTTACTAATTGGAGTCCCACCTCTACGTTTTCTTATATATGTTACCCAGACAGTACTTCATATAGTTTCTTCAAAGTGGAGTAAAAACGTGGATGCCTGCAAAGCAATCTAAGCCACAGTTCTTCTGGAATTTTACCATATTTTTTCTCACCTTGTAAAGATTTCTCTTCTACATCTAACTTAAGGCCAATCAGTCTCATCACTTGGATTTATATCATCTTTCCAAGGAAGTTATGGAAGCAACGGCTCTATTTTCTTCAGCATATTTCATCAGTTTATTTTATGCTTAAGTCATGTAAATATACTTGCAAGTACGATAGGTTCAGTAACAGATGTACTGTACGCATTCCTGGTAAACATACAACTGAACTGATAAAAGTAGATTGTGTAGTATTCTAGAAGGTGGCCCTGGGCAATTGGTATTCTGGGCACCCTCGACATTATTCATTTCTTCTAGGAAGAGTCTTGGTTACCAACCTAGCAATGTGCTTAGCTGGTGATCAGCAACAGTGTTTTTATTTTCCCATTGTCTCAGTAAAATAAGAATACCTACTTTTGAATGTGAATTATAGGTTTTTTATTTAAGTTAACAATATATAGTTAGCTTATGTGATTATGTTAAATATTTTTTAATTAAAAAAAAGTCTTAAAATACCATGATACATCATTTTAGGCAGCTCTTGTTGAACTTGAAGTGTGTATTCATCTAAGTGACTCATCATCAATTTGGGGAAGGGGATATTTTAATTTAGGTTAGTCTATTAACTAAATATTTTTAGACTATAGATCTGAACTTTCCCTGAATTTTAATGTTGATTTTTTTTGCATGAAATAATCTCACTATTAAATTTAGCAATCTAAATATGAATTAGCATTTTAGAGCCTAGCTCCCCACACATGATTTTCAGTTCTATATAATTTTGTGGTCTACTACACTCACTGCATTGTGATAGGTACTGCAAAGAACAGATAAAATGAAAGCCCAATCCCTGATCTTGGAAGCAATTATCTCTTGCAGCAGGAAGAAGAGGGGGAAGAGGGTGTTTTCATAGGATCAAGCTAATGAAGTCATATCTCAAAGCGTAGCTTTGGGTGGAGGATATAAATTTGAAATAGTGTGGCCAATGGAGGGACCACACCTGCAGTGCATCTTACAAGGGTACAGGTGAAACTTACTAAATATAGAATATAAATGTCTTAACACAATAACTAAGAAAATGCCAGGAAGGCTATGTCAACCAGTGTGATGAAAATATGTCAAATTGTACATAAAACCAGTGTATGGTGCCCCATGATTGCATTAATGTACGTAGTTATTATTTAATTAAAAAAAAAAATCTACGGCTTTTCTTTCTTTCTTTTCTTTCTTTTCTTTCTTTTTTTTTTTTTTTTTAACTTCATATAGGGGAAAATTGGATTTTGCTACTCAGAGGGAGAATAGTGTGGTAAGTTAAGAGCCAAGCTTTGGAGTGTAGAGTTGGACTCAAATTCCTGCCTTGCTGCTATTAACTATGTATTCTCATCAAAGATACTTCTGTGCTGCAGTTGTTGAGTACCTATGATATGGGGATGATGGGAGCCATCTCATAAAGTGGTGGAGGTTAAATGACCACGTACCTTTACAGTGTGTAATATTTTTAAGGATACTTAAGGACTCCACAAATATTAGCTGCTGTTATCATTATGATAATGATTTATTCACAATTATATGTAGCATGTATACTCAAACCTATATTAGAACTTGTTCTACTTTCATCTTTATCTCTAGTTAGCCATTTGTTATAGGAAATGGGCTAACTTCTGAAGTTTTTATTATTATTATTATGTAATGTTTAAAGTACTTTTCAACACAAAAGTGCCAGGCTAATAAATTTACATGGTAAGCAACTTATTTGAAAGCAGTAAAATGGAGTAGCTAAGCCCCTGGGTTGAGGAAAGCAACAGACTGTTCTTTGGTGTCTATTTATTTAGTTGCTGTGTGACCACAGGCAGACAACAGCCTAAGAATCATTTGCTTCATCTATAAAATAAGGGTAAAGAAAACACCTGACTTATAAGGTTGCTCGTTGATGAAATGAGAAAATGCTGTAATCCCTGAGCACAGT
This sequence comes from Loris lydekkerianus, assembly GCA_963574355.1. NCBI lineage: Eukaryota > Metazoa > Chordata > Mammalia > Primates > Lorisidae > Loris > Loris lydekkerianus. The sequence goes on from CAUYPK010114710.1 coordinate 3,258, forward strand.
GGCTGGGACGTAGTAAACTCTATACACGGGACTGACAATGATGTGTCATGCTGGGCATAGAGAAGAGATTCAGTAACTTTGGTGGAATGAATGATTAATAGAGCTTTGCTGTTTTTCTTTAAGGTAAGTGGCCGACAGGAAGCCCTCCTAAGAACACACAGAGTGAATTTTATAACTTAATGGAGTGCTTGTTTATAGCTTGAATATAGTGTGTAATTATGTCCCTTTTATTGCAAATCTACCCCCCTTCCTTCTGCCTAAATGACATCAGTATCCATATTAAGGAAAAATCCTTGCCTGACTCCAACAGTCTTGCCCACATGTTTAAGATTTACTGATGCCAACTATTGATCAAAAACAACAGTGATAGGTTTTTAAGGTATATGATCCTCTCATTTTGCTTGCCACTTTGCATTGTTTCAAGAAAGCTGTATTGAACTTGAGGTTTTAATGGATCTTTCCTGTGAAGTTGGGACAGAGATTGATGTCATAAAAAATAAAATCAAGTAGCAAAGTAAAAAATGGGAGGTACATTTTGGATGTATACTTTATTTCTACTTGAAAATTTGTGTTTTACTTTTCCTGTAGCTTGTGAAGTTTCATTTACAGCAGAACATCCTGTGGAATAGATGGGTAGTTAAATGAATCTCAGACTAAGAATATTTTCCTAGACGTTCAGCAAACATTTTCTCATGATGATTTTGATTTTAAACTCTATGCTGTAAGAAAATGAATAAAATTTGTACTAATTTCAAGGTAAAATACTTTAGTAAAGAAAACATATTTTGGCTCATTTCTATGAAGATGAACAGTGTACACTGATTAGAACATAAACTCCAAGAGGGCAGGGTTTCTTGTCTGCTGTGCTCACTCCTGTGTCCTTAGCACCTACAACAGTGCCTGGCACACAGTCAACACACAGAAGACACTTGCAGAAGATTGTTGAATAAAAGTAACTCAATGTGGCATTTATCTCTATTTTGAAAAGGAACCGAAAGAAGGTCTAAGCTTTCATGTGCCTGGTGCTATTAGTTTTTTAGCTTCCTCACCTATGTAAATGAAATGTTTACTTTGATATTTCAGCCAGCGTGTGTACTGTTCTTCATAAATCAAGTTGTCAGCTTAGAAAATCATTTTTTATTATATCATGAAGTATATAATTCCCCCATACTACATCAACTCCTTGACTACATCAGGAGGGTTGTGAAAAACTGCCTTGCCCTCCTATCTGAATTTTTCATTTAAAAATCAACTCAAATAACACTCAGTCGTTTACAAGTTAGACTTTCTGAAAATGCTGGTGGCTCAATTTGCATACTTTATTCATTATGAGTGTTTTTCAAGGACTGGAAGTTTATGGTTTGCAGTTACTTCCCACGGGCCTTAAGCCAAAGGCTGGTATGAATTGAACAGCCCTACTTTTCAGTACAAATCATGGAGGAAAGCACATGCATGGTGATGGCTTGCCCAGGCCCCCACACAGTGATCTTGGCTGCTAACTGGTTGATACGGGGTGGTCCTGTAATGCATTGCTGCTTTTCTTCTATGTGATTGATTCTGTCCCGTGAGTTCAGAGAACTCATGCCCTATGAAAGTTACCTTTTTTGTCACATAGCCTACAAAGCAAAGGATACTTTGCATTTTAACCCCAAGTTTATTTGTTTGGAGGAAATATAAAATGAACTGAAAAAGAAAACCTCTGATACATTTTACAGATGAGAAAAACATTGTTTCAAATGATACCTAGTTCCTTTGGTATTAACTGTGACTGCTGTAGTTGGGAAGATGTTATTTCAAAAACGGCACACCACAGGGTGAACATTATGATGGGGTGATATACAGGAGTGGGCAAAAAATGTGAGAGAATTTTTACTTAATTGGACCAAGTAATATACCTCCTGTAAAATGTTTCAAATTAATTAATAGGCAAAATGCAGGAGTAAATTGAAGAGAAATTATTCTTTCTGACATTCTCTGGGATGAAACAAGCTTTATATAGATTAACACTAGTATGAATGTGTGAAGGCATTAAAGTAAATGGCAAAAGAAGACAGTTGGGATGTATTGCTTACACGTGAAATAGAGACAAGGTAACGTACATCAGGCAGAATTTTCAGTGGCAGAGAAATGTGACATTACTCCAGAGGTCATTGTAGGGGGACTAGGAAAGTAGGGTCATATTCACCCTGTTGTGTGATACTGATATAAGCTGTGAATGTATCCCATACCCAGCTCTGCCATCCTTCATCTCACAGAATAAAGGGGAGAGAAGGAAGAGAATATGTCAGAAAAAAGATATAGTCATAAGTGTTCTTGATTCATGCAAAATATTTAACTTGTTTATTATTTCAAAGAACTATAGGCATATAGATTGACTTTGAGATTTTGTTAACAATAGAGATTTGAAAGAGAAAAATATTTATTCGGTACATACTGAAAAGTGGACAGTGGGATTCACCTGCCAGAGATTTCGAAGGGAGATGAAAATGTTGAGAGAAATAGAGGGTATAGATGAGGTTATCATTAAAGTAATTGGTTGAGCATGGCGTAAGATAAGGGTCGCATTTCAATATCTTACAGCAAATACAAAAATAAACTCAAAACGGAATAAAGATTAAGGTGTAAGATGTGAATCTATAAAACTCTTAGAAGAAAATGGGAAATCTTCATGATATTAGTGTAGACAATGATTTCTTGGATAAGACACAAGAAGCATAAGTTCCTAAACCAAAAACCAGACAAGCGAGACTACATCAAACTCAAATGCTTCTGCACAGCAAAGGAAACAAATCGACAGAGTGGAAATCCAACCTACGGATTGGAAAAAACATCTGAAAAGGGATTAATGTCCAAAATACATAAGGGACTGCAATAACTCAATAGAAAAAAAAAATTCACTCAAATAACCTTATTAAAAAATGATCCACGGAATTGAATAGATGACAACAAATGGTCAAGAGTTGTATGAAAAGATAGATGCTCAACATGGCTAATCATTGGGAACCTGTGCATCAAAAACCACAATGAGATAACACTTCCCACCCGAGAGGATACCTATTACTTTAAAAAAGATAACAGATTCTGGTAAGATGAATGGAGAAATTGGAACCCTTGTACACTGTTGATGAGCACATAAATTAGTATAGACACTATAGAAAACAGTATGGAGGCTTATAAAAATAAAAATAGAATTACCATCTAATCTAGCAATCTCATTTGGGGGCATTTTTCTAAAAGAATCAAAGCCAGAATCCCAAAGGATATTAGCACTCCCACGTTCATTGCAGCATTATTCACAATAGTTAAAATATAGAAACAACCCAAATGTCCATCCATAGATGCTAGACTACAAAAATGCGGCAACCACACATAATATTTCACAACCTTAGAAAAGGAGACAAAATCTACAGTAATTCATAGAAACCAAGAGTAGTAATAATGGTTTCTAGGGGCTGTGGGGTCAGGAGAAATAGAATTGCTGTTAAATGAGTATAAAGTTCCACTTATGCAATATGAGTAAGTTTTCAAAGCCTACTGCACAACATTGTACATGTAATTAACAATTTTGTGTTAACTTAAAATTTTAAGATATATGTTACATTATTATTACAGTAAGAAAAATAAAGTACTCAGGTGAACTTCTAACAAATGTTTTGATGTCTTTTAATCTTATAGGTAAAAAACAAACACAAAAATGTATTTTTAAAAACTGTCACCATGTAAACAAGTATAGATGATGGGTATTAGCAGGGGACAAAATCCAAGAAAGGCTCCTGAGTAGTTTGGCAGCATGTTACTTTTACTCTGATTACGAATTCTATCTCCAGGAAAAGTATACAAGCTATGTAAGTCAGTCAGGGGCTATTGTTTTTTTCAAGGAACACTTTTTAAGAATCCTATGACCTATCTCAAGTGTTTAGCTGTGAAAATTAGGAGTTGTGTTTATTTGTAAAGTGGCCTGCTTTCTAGGCATCCCTTGCTTATGAAGTACTATTAAGCCATCCTTAAAAGCTTTTGAAAGAGCTTCTGTGTTATCCTAAAAATGCTATGAGAGATGTATTTGACCAGTATCTTCCTTTGTACTGTTTTTATTACTATTCTATCAGTGTATTAAAGCTGACCCATATCTATACATGTTTACACACATTTTACCCTGAGAACTCAGACCTTTTCCTTATTAATTACAGTGGAACCTCCATTGTTACCACCTCCCTACATTGACCACCTCCTTAAGTTGACCTAATTTTCATAGACCAGACATGTACCCCATGTACATATCATTATAGTAGGCCTAGTTCCTTATGTTGACCATCTCTGTATGTTGATTAATTTGTGACAGCTCTGTGGGTAGCTTACAGAGGTCCTGCTATATAATAACTACCTAGATTATTTTCCCTCTGTTATCTAGATTGAATTTAATACTAAATTTTGGCCACTTACAATGTACTAGGAACTGTATTTGGCCCTAAGATTGAAAATGTAGGCCCTATCTTCACTTTAGTATGTTTCAGTAAAGTGAACAGAGGTATAAATTGTCTGATCTCCTGTTTCCCCTAATATCAGTAGGCAAGGGGCCCTGAATAAACAAATGGGGCAAGAATTAATTTTGGGTCAAGGTGCTCATGAAAAGTTTCCTGAAGGGGACTCTGAGTGGGTGTTTGAGAGTCAGTAAGTGCTCACCAGGAAGGCAAGTCTGAAACATTTTATGCAGAGGGAACCATCCCAGGGGGTGTCCAACCTGTGGCCCATAGGCCATATGCAGATTTATGTGAGGACTGTTTTGCTTATATTTGGTGTCAGATATCACAAAAATTATGCATCGACTTTGTGTGTGTGCTCATCAGCGTTCATTCGTGTTGTGTATTTAATATGTGGCCCAACACAAATCTTATTCTTCCAATGTGCTACAGAAAAGAAAAAAGGTTGGACACCCTTGATGGCCATAGGGTGTCCATGCCATGCTGGGGAAGCAAGCAGCGGTGACTTAGGTACTACAGTTCTGTCACTTACTGGGTATGTGTCCTCCAGCATGATAATTATAACAGCTTGTTGAGCCTCCTCCCTTCACCAGTAAAACAATAAACAATAATATATTTCAAAATAACTAATAGTAAATTTTAAATGCCTCACCACAAAAAATAAGTGAGATGATGTTACGTTAATCAGTTTAAGCATTCCACATTAGGTATCAAATCATCACATTGTACCCCATAAAGGTATACAGTTATGACTTTAATTAAAAATTAAATAAAAAAATACAGTCTTAAAAATATATAAATAGTAATTAGAATATGTACTAAAACAATACTGAAAGCGTAAGTGTTAGTTCTCTTTTAAGGAAGTTTGTGTGGGAGATGGGAAATGCCAGTGGGAGGGGCCATTGGCAAAAGATGAGATCTGTGAATCCAGCAGCCAGCAGGTTCACCTGCCACCCTGAGGGCTCTGACGTGATTTTACAGAACAGAGTTCTGGTTGGAAACATCAGAAGGAAGATGTGTTTAAGAGCAGGGGGTGGGGTGGGGGTGGGGCTCAAGTCATTAAGTGTTCATTGTTAGTCAGTTTGTCAAGAACATTTAAATCATTAGGCCAAGATCATAAAAGGAGATTATGAAGCAAGAATGTTGGACAGAGCAGGTGGGATGAAGTTAATGGTAATTTATGGTCTTAATAAAGGCATTAAATTAAAAAAATAGAAAAAAAAAAAAGAACAAAGAAAAGGGAGCAATGGGGTTGGGCGCCTATAGCTCAGTGGTTAGGGCACTGGCCACCTGCTCCAGGGCTGGTGGGCTCGAACCCCACCCATGCCTGCTAAACAAACAAACAAATAACAACAACAACAAAAAAAGCCAGGCATTGTAGCAGGCACCTGTAGTCCCAGCTATTAGGGAGGCTGAGGCAAGAGAATCACTTGAGCCCAGGAGTTTGAGGTAGCTGTGAGCTGTGATGCTATGGCACTTTACTGAGACCAACAAAATGAGACTCTGTCTCAATTTTAAAAAATAAATAAATAAAAGGGAGCAATGGTGCTTTAGAGTAGTTGAGAACTATAACTGGCCTTGAAACTATTGGCTTAATCTTAAAGGATGAAAACGTTTGGAGGTGATAGAGATCTTTGATTAGTAGAGTACATCAAAACCTTTGATAGATGTAATCATCCAATATTCAGTAAAAGCTTAGAGTCATCAAAGAGTTGGTGACTGTTATCTGAACTTGATGGAAGTAAGTACAGAAAACAGGAACATGAAAAATACCAGATGAGATTTACAAAAAGATAATGAAGAGTGAAATACAGTGATTGGAGAGATAATGATATAAGGGAATAAAACACAGTATTTAGCTAATGTGATTTGTAAAGGAACCAGAGCAAAACGACATAGATTGTATAGGAATCAAGTTTACTTAGAAGTAAGACACGTCAGAAGAGAAGGGTACTATATTTAGGATTGTGAGGTAGAAGTCAGAAGTTAGTTTCTATATTAAAATTTTCTAGTTCTCCTTTTCTGAGGAAGAAGAAAGCTAAAGTTTGTATAGAAATGGCTACTGTCAGCCATGGTGCCAAGTGTTAGCAAGTGGCAGTTAATGGAAAAAAATCATTTGTAGGCAATTCAGTGAACTGATTACTCTTTCTTTTCTCGGTAGAATGCAATGATCTTGTTGTGTCCTCACAGCTGTGTGGAGAGGTGGGGGGGCGGGGGACTGCAGATTGGAGGTGGTGGCTCTCTTCATGTGGCTCATTTTGGTGCCCAGGATGGCAGCTTCGCATTTACCTAGAGTGTGTTCAGAGTGGTCAGCATCTCCCAGAGGCAGAAGCAGAAACTTAAGGCATAGTTTGGGGGGTGGTCCCCTGACTTCCATTCACACTGTGGGCAAACCACTTGGCCAAGCCCAACAGCAAAGAGGAGGAGGTCCAAGTCTCTCGGAGAGGTCTAGGAAAGCATGCTTGCTCTCCAATAACCTTGTTCTCATCCTCATTTAGCCTGTTGGTGCCTAGACTTATTCACTTATAAAATGGATCTAGTGATTCTCACCTTAGGGCGTGTTGTGGTAAATTCAACTAGTCTATATATAATTACACATAAGGGTTTTCCACAGATGGCAACCTTTTCATCATCCATCTCTTCTTCACTGTTCTATTCTCATCTCAACCACATCTTATCTGAGAATTCCCTTTGGCCCTCTTTATGATTATTAGAGCATTTTCTACCACTATGTAACAGATAATAGATGTACATCAACAGGGTGGGGCTGTGCACTGAAAATCCTCAGAGAAATGCACCCTGGTGATGGGGATTGCATGCTCTCGCTGCTGGGATGTCTGGCGAGGCTAAGAAGAACTTTTACTTTTGTTTCCTTATCCTTCATGGGTATTAAGTTGTGGCATGAGTTGGTGAAATTCTTCCTGATTCCCTACCTCCTTCCTGCTGGAGTTTCCTTGAATTTCATTTGCATATTGCTATGCAATTTTATAAGTTCTTACCTACTCAGATATTGACCAGAACTTGTCTGCTTTTAGGAGTTTTTTGGCTAATATCTTTCACAATGTTGAGTGGAAGAAATCAGTGAAAGCTTAAAACCACTTAAAAAAAAGTATTTAAAAGATTTTAACCAATGCCTTCTGGTTTATTTCTCATAGGCTAAGTCAGAATTTTTATGAATCTTATACCGTCAGTGTCTAGCAGGAAATAAAGTTGTATCACTGTTATGTACTCAAAGTAATAGTCTGCTAAGTTTCCTAAGAGACCCCATCCCTGGGTCTCAGTGCTGTCATATCTTTAGCAACCTAGTTTGAAGTTTTCCCATTATATAGAGATATTTTTCAGTTGCAGTAGGTAAAAGTTCGAGATTTGCCTTTGTGGTAACTGAAAATTGTCAAGCCATATTTAGTTATTTGATTCTTTCACTTTGTTCAAAAGAATCCTGGTCATACTAAGTATTTTCTTTGAGTTTGCATGTGATAAAATTAATAGCACTAGAATCTGCCTCTCTCCTCTCGTGGGGAAATTGTAGCTATCCTAGAAGAGCCAATCTCAGTGGCAGCATGTATATCCCAAGGGGAATTGCTCATTAAGAGTAACCTCAGCACACTGCAGGATCATTGCTTCACTTTGATTTCAGCTAAGATTAAGCTTGACCATTGTATTCAGCCCTTTAACTTTCTTTTCTGTCCTTCCTCCTTTATGCTATCAAGTTTCCTTTTTAATTACTTCTTGATTTCTTCATCAATGTTTATTGCAGAATTTGGTTGTCAGTGATCATGGAGAAGAGGATAAACAGACAATATTGTTAATGTTTTCCAAGTGTTAACAATCTGGATGGAGTCTCAAAACATACTCTGATGAAGTTACCAAATGAGACATTGACCAAGGTCAACTTAATGGTTCAGAAAGAAGATACACAAAGAGGATTGAAGGCCTTGTTAAACTTTCAACCCTGATTGCTAGGGAAACTGGCCTTGTTGCCCAATATTCCAGATAATTAGTATAGCATAATTATACCCTTTATTGGATTTTTCATGTAGTCTTCACAACAGCCCTGTGAGGTAGATATTATCTTCCCCCAAAATCAGATAAAGATCCTGTGATATTAAAAAATATTATTAAGCTATTGAAATCAAATGACAAAACTGAGATCTGAAACCTGTTTGCATTGGAGCTTGAGAGCTCATTTGAGGCTGTGCAGGTTCTGTTGCCTTTTGTAATATTTATTTGCCAATATTTAGAGGTTTAAAATTTTTTTTTGGTAAATTGGGGGGGGGGAGGGGGAGACCACATAAGGATCCATTTGGAATAGCAAAGAAATCTTGAATACAAATTCGTATTAAAAGCCCACAGGAATTGGCCCAATGATTGGTTTGAATGGAAAAGGAAGAGAGAATGTCCTGGTGATGTCTGCAGATGAAATGACTGAGGAAATGGGGATGCCATGAACAGGACAGGCCCAGATAGATGAATACTGAGGGAGAGGTAGGTATGGCATTAACAAGGTACAGTTTATATTTTATTGCCTTGTCTTTGTCATGCAAATAGGGAGATATCAAATGAGTTTAGTGATGATCACTTGGGGCTGACCAGCAAGCAAGAGGAAAAGTAGGACGTGGACTTAAGTGAGAAGAGCGGCTAGAGATCTAGAGATAACCATGAATAGATGCTTATTAAGGTAACTCAATAGATGTAATCACTTTGAAGAGTATTCAGACAGAAAAAATGACAGCAAGTAAAAGACAACACACATTTAGGTGTTGGGTACCAGAGGATAATGCTGGAAGACAAGGGGCATGTGAGATTTCTCCTGCTGTGTGAAAAATAAACACAAACAAAGTAGCTTAAAGCAACACAAATTTATTTCTCTGGGCTAAAATCTGGCGTATATTGTCTGGGTCCCTGCAGGTCCCTGTAGATGTATTCCCACCTGGAGGCTTGACTAGGGAAAGATCCACTCCTTAGCACCCTCATGTCGACAGAATGTATTTATTTATGGTTCTAGACTGAGGTACCCCATTACCTTGCTAGCTATTGCCCAGGGGTCCCTCTCAAGCTGCTCTTAGGTCCCTTGCCACATGTCTCTCTCACTACAGGAGAGCTTGCTTTTTATGGCCAGTAATAGAATTGTTTTTAGGCTTTAAATTTCTTTCTTTAGTAATACAAAAAGTCTGGTCCCTTTTAAAGCCTCGCTTAATAAAGTCAGCCCCACCCAAGGTAATTTCTCCTTTGATTCACTAAAAGTCAAATGATTTTGGAGTCCGAAGTACATCTGTGAAATTCTTTCACCCTTGTAATATAATATAACCTAATCCCAGGAGTAGCAAAGTCCTTCCCATATTCAAGAAGTGAAAATGAGCTGGGGGTGATGGTTTGTGTGTATAGTAGCAATTCCTTGGCAGTGAAGGTGGGAGGATTGTTTGAGGCTAAAAGTTTGAGACCAGCTAGGGAAATACAGCAAGAACCCATTTCAAGGGAATGGGAAGAAAACGGGACGTAAATGAGAAGGGAAAGGGGAGGGAAGAGAAAAGGAAAGGGCAGTGAAGGGAAATGGAAGGGAAGGGAAGGTAAAGGGAAAGGAGGAATTGCATGTTGTATATACACCACAGGCTAGAATCTTGGAGGCCATCTCAGAAATCTGTCTACCACCAATGATAGCAGAGGCTAGAAAAAAACAACATAATTTTTGTCACAGTACTGGGTTCCAAGAAATCTAGGTATGAGGAAGAAAGTCTCTTGCATCTAGAAGCCAACATTCTGATAATATAACAGAAGCTGGAAAGGAGAAATTATGATGATCCAGTAGTGAATAATTTCTCTTGTTCTAGGAAGAATGTTGACTGAGAAATGGAAGTTGGACTTCGGTGTTATTTGTAATGCTTTCTGCAGAATAGTGGAGGCTGGTATCAGGTTCTAAATGTTCTGAATGGCAGTGGAATGAGCAGTCATGAACAAGTAATGGCTGCACATGCAGAAAGGGCTTGACAAATTGATCAATGAAGGGAAGGACAGATGAAGACTCATAACTGGTCCAAGATCAGTAAACTTTTTTATTTTCTTGTTAAATCATAGCTGTGTACATTAGTGCAATCAAGGGGTACAATGTGCTGGTTTCATATACAATCTGAAATATTCTCATCAAACTGTTCAACGTAGCCTTCATGGCATTTTTTTAGTTATTGTATATAGACATTTGTATTCTGCATTTAGTGAGTTTTGCCTATACCCATTCTAAGATGCACCGTAGGTGTGGCTGCACCCATTACCCTCCCTCCACCCTAACCTCCCCCATCCCATCCTCTTCCTTGGCCTTTTCCCCATATTCTTGTGCTATAGTTGGGTTATAGCCTTCATGTGAAAACTATAAATTAGCTTCATAGTAGGGCTATGTACATTGGATACTTTTTCTTCCATTCCTGAGATACTTTGCTAAGAAGAATACGTTCCACCTCCATCCATGTAAACATGAACCATCCATGTAAACATGAAAGAGATAGAGTCTCCATCTTTCTTGAAAGCTGCGTAATATTCCATGGTATACATGTACCACAATTTGCTAGTCCATTCGTGGGTCAATGGGCACTTGGGCTTCTTCTATGTCTTAGCAATCATGAATTGGGCTGCTATAAACATTCTGCTACAGATGTCTTTGTTATATTGTGACTTTTGGTCTTCTCGGTATAAACCTAGTAAAGGAATTATAGGATCGAATGGCAGGTCTATTTTTAGGTCTCTAAGTATTCTCCAAACATCATTCCAGAAGGAACATATTAGTGTGCATTCCCACCAGCAGTGTAGAAATGGGCCCTTTCTTCCACATCCACGCCAGCATCTCTGGTTTTGGGATTTTGTTATGTGGGCTACTCCTACTGAGGTTAGGTAATATCTCAAAGTAGTTTTGGTTTGCATTTCTCTGATGATTAAGGATGATGAGCTTTTTTTCATGTGTTTGTAGATTGTGTATCTGTCTTCTTTTGAGAAGTTTCTCTTCAAGTCCCTTGCCAATCCTGAGATGGGATCACTTGTTCTTTTCTTGCTAATCTGTTTGAGTTCTCTGTGGATTTTGGTTATTAAAACTTTATCGGAGGTATAACCTGCAAATATTTAATCCCATTCTGAGGGCTGTCTGCTTGCTTTACTTACTATGTTCTTGGCTGTGCAGAAGCTTTTTAGTTTGATTAGGTTCCAGTAATGTATTTTTGATACTGCTTCAATTACCTAGGGAGTCCTCCTCATGAAATATTCACCCAGGCTGATTCCTTCAAGGCTTTTCCCTCCACTTTCCTCAAGTATTTTTATAGTTTCAAGTCTTAAGTTTAAATCTTTTATCCAGTGAGAGTCTATCTTATGGTGAAAGGTGTGGGTCCAGTTTCAGTCTTTTACAGATCGCCAGCCAGTTCACCCAGCACCATTTGTTAAATAGGGAATCTTTTCCACACTGAATGTTTTTAATTAGCTTGTCAAAGATCAAATAACGGTAAGTAGCTGGATTCATCTCTTGGTTCTCTATTCTGTTCCAGTCATCTACTTCTCTGTTTTTGTGCCAGTACCATGCTGTTTTGATCACTATTGATTTATAGTACAGTCTCAGGTCTGGTAGCGTGATTCCTCCTGCTTTGTTTTTATTGCTGAGTAGTGTTTTGGCTATTTGAGGTTTTTTCTGATTCCATGTAAAACCAAACATTATTTTTTCAAGGTCTTTAAAATATGACAATGGAGCTTCAATAGGAATTGCATTAAAATTATATATTGCTTTGGGTAGTATAGACATTTTAACAATGTTGATTCTTCCCAGCCATGAGCATGGTATGTTTTTCCATTTGTTAACATCTTCAGCTATTTCTTTTCTTAAAGTTTCATAGTTCCCTTTATAGAGATCTCTCATGTCCTTTGTTAGATAAACTCCCAAATATTTCATCTTCTTTGCCACTACTGTGAAAGGAATAGAGTCCTTGACTGTTTTTTCAGCTTGGCTATTGTTGGTATATACAAAGGCTACAGATTTATGGGTGTTGATTTTGAAGCCTGAAACATGGCTGTATTTCTTGATCACTTCTGAAAGTTTTATAGTAGAATCCCTAGTGTTTTCCAGATATATGATCATATCATCTGCGAAGAGTGAAAGTTTGATCTCTTCTAACCCTATGTGGATACCCTTGATCGCTTTTCTTCCCTAATTGCAATGGCCAAAACTTCCATTACAATGATAAAGCACAATGGAGACAATGGGCAAACCTTGCCTGGTTCCTGATCTAAGTGGAAATGATTTTAACTTAACTTCATTCAATACAATATTGGCTGTGGGTTTGCTGTAGATGGCCTCTATTAGTTTAAGAAATGTCCCTTCTATACCAATTTTCTTAAGTGTTCTGATCATGAAGGGATGCTGGATATTATCTAAAGCTTTTTCTGCATCAATTGAGATACATTTACGTATATGGAACCAGCCTTGAGAGCCTGGGATACATCCCACTTGATCATGGTGTATAATTTTTTTTTAATGTGTTGTTGGATTCTGTTTGTTAGGATCTTATTGAGTATTTTTGTATCGATATTCATTAGTGATATTGGTCTATAATT
>CAUYPK010114711.1:0-10482 GCA_963574355.1 Loris lydekkerianus
ATAGATCTGCCATTCGATCCTATAATTCCTCTACTAGGTTTATACCCAGAAGACCAAAAATCACAATATAACAAAGACATCTGTACCAGAATGTTTATTGCAGCCCAATTCATAATTGCTAAGTCATGGAAGAAGCCCAAGTGCCCATTGACCCACGAATGGACTAGCTATAGTGGTACATGTATACCATGGAATGCTACTCAGCCTTAAAGAAAGATGGAGACTTTACCTCTTTCACGTTTACATGGATGAAGCTGGAACATATTCTTCATAGCAAAGTTTCTCAGGAATGGATGAAAAAGTATCCAATGTATTCAGCCCTACTATGAAGCTAAATTATAGCTTTCACATGAAGGCTATAACCCAACTATAGCAGAAGACTATGAGGAAAGGGCCAGGAAAGGGGAAGGGAGTGGAGGGAGGAGGTTAGGGTTCAGGGAGGGTAATGGGTGGGGTCACATCTAAGATGCCTCTTAGAATGGGTACAGGCGAAACTTACTAAAGGCAGAATATAAATGTCTACATACAATAACTAAGAATATGCCATGAAGGCTACGTTGAACAGTTTGATGAGAATATTTCAGATTGTATATGAAACCAGCACATTGTACCCCTTGATTGCATTAATGTACACAGCTATGATTTAACAATAAAAAAAAAATCCTTTATAGTGAATAAATATATATGCAAGTCTGCTCTTCACAAAAGGACTTAAGGATCAATAGGAAAGGGGAAAAAGTCATCAATGAACATGTAGTTTATAAAATAAACAGCTGTTGAGATTTAGCAAACACTGCTCACTATCTGGAGAAAATACTCAGCAAAGACAAAACGCAACCAGGAAATCAACTGATGCAAACGACACAAAAATGTCTTCAGGGCCGATCAATTAATCCTCATCAATATCACAGTCATGAAATCTTCCCTGCAGTCCCTGAGCTTTCTATGAGTCTTCTACGAACAGACAAGAGGAGGACATACTCATAAAGGCTGGAAAGACATGTGCAGAGAAACACCACGGGCCAGCAGGAGAACCCTCAGGGGCCTCAGGGAGGCAGGTGGACCCTACCACAGGTCGTAGGGACCATGAGGTTAGAATAGTTATATAATTCAATAAGACAATTAGTTTTTTTCACAAATAGATTTGAGCAACACAACCACCAAAATCAGAGTGCCCGTGGCAGCCAAGAGGAAACCGGACGGTGACAATTTGGCTGGTGTTGCCAAAGCTGCCGATTGTGGGGCAGTCAGCAAGATGGGGACCATGCTCTGGGCACTCAGTGGACTTTCCTGGTGAGACAGCCCAGGCCTCGATTCTCGGGTCATTTTAAATTATGATCTCATCTTCTCTGGGTGCAGGGTGGGAAAATGCCAGGGTACACACATCCTGACAGAAGAGAAAGTGGACTTGGTCATTTTCCCCTCCTGTTAATTCACTCTCAGAGGAGCCGGGTTAGATAGAGAGGGATGGGGAGTACGGCTCTGTCATTGGCCCTGCAGGGATTGGGAACGGGAAAGTGAGTATCAGAGCTCTTCAGGAATTATTCTGCTGTCTACAGCCTATGTTCCATATTCTTTCACCCTGGTTCTGTCACACTGAGAGCATTTGCATGAAAGCTGAATGTGGAAGTCCCCACCCCTCCCTTCCTGGTCATTTTTGGTTTGAAATCTTTATCCTCCAAATGTGACCTCTTTTTAAGAAAGAAAATCAAATTAAGAATATGAAAGTCTGAGTGTCCCTGACAGGACAGAAGGTACTCCTGTAAGTGAGCCTTCCTTAGATGCCCAGGGAAGCCACCCTGGGCAGCCCTGATGCAAAGAAGTGGTGAGTCAAGCCCGGGATATGGGCTAAGAAGCACTCAACTCTCCCCCTGCACACCAGGCAGTGCTCAGGACATCAGGACCAATGATGCGGCATTGGCTCTCTGGGCTCCTCAGGGCCATAGCTACCTGGAGAAACAAAGCCAAGTGGAGCTGACACGTTGGACACCATCTCTGGACATTCTGGTAAGAGCTTTTCTCTGTCTGGAGGGACTGTGAGTTATGGTAGACACACTGTCTTCCAGCCACCGTGGGAAGTTCGATGCTTATCCTTGGACTGCGTCCTACAGGGCGGGGCTCTGAGAAAACTTAGGACTAGAGAACTTGGGTAACTTGCCCAAGGTCTTGCAGCTGGTCTGTGGGAGAGCAAGGACAACCCCAGTCACTGTCCGCCAGAGCCCACGTGCTGGGAGACACAGCCTCTGTGTGCCAGGTCTGTCTGTGGAAGGGCCTGTCTATGGAGTAACACGAGAGGCCCTTGTAGGCAGAGGGCCTCACTGGGGTGTGTTTTGTCTTCTCTCTTTTGGGGATCCCTTAGTTGATTTATCCGGGTCTACTGAAGCTGTGGTTCCGCTGGCTTGCAAATGCCACCCCCACCCTGCCCTGTGTTCTAGGAGCACCAGTGAGGCAGCCTGAGGTGGCCTCTCGGTCCTGTGTGTCCTGTGGGTCCCTTCCTCTTGTCTTTGTGTACAGTGGATGTGTCACCATCACCAATAAAAGAAAAGGGTGGACTGAAAAAGAGTCTCCGTCCAGGAAGAGGAATGTGGGAGACTGAACAATGAGTCCAGGGACAGTTAGCAGAGGCGAGGGAGAGCTGAGAAGGTGGTTTTTCTTCTACGACATCCTTATTCAGAGCGGACTCACAAGCCGGAGGAGGCGAGACAGAGTGCCACACAGGACCATACTTAGTAGAACCCAGGATGGTTAAAAAGTGAAAGAAAATGAGGCCTTACCAAGAAGAGCAACCAAATCTGCCATTGGCTCATTCAGGATGCCACCAAAGGTCCCTGAATGGAAGTCCTGGTCTCTGCATTTCACCTGTGAAGCAGGTAAAAGAGAAGAGACGCACTTCCTGTCTCAGTTCCCTCGGGGGTGGTGATTTGCACAATGGAAGACATGCCCCTGTGTCCCCCAGACCTCAAGCCTGACTTCCCCTCCTGTGTTTCTCAAATGCAGGACTCGGAGCCTCAACCCCTCTCTACGCCCTCACTCCCTCTGTACCCCGAATCCCCTGAAACCCACCGTATTCTCCAGCTATTCCGCCAGATACCCCAGCCGAGAGCGCCCTTGGCCAAGGGGTTGGCATTTACACTGTTGTCTTCCCTTGGTTCTGTCCCCCTCTTTCTGGAACAATTACCTTCCTTTGCTTTCTGAGAAATTTTCTTTCTTCTTCTCTTACCTGCAGGGCGTTCTCTTCTGTCTCCTCTGACAACATCTTTCCTTCCTCCCTCCTCTACAGTTTCATCCCTGGCTTGTTCTTCCCCCATCTGCGGAGCTTCTGGAACTCAGTATGTCCTTCACTATCTCCACACCCCTCAGAGTTCACCTCCGTCACCTGGACCCTAAACTGCTGGGTGCCAACCGTGTGCTCCATGCGGGCGCCTGTCCAGTTTCTGAAGTCAGTAGGTCTACAGCTGAACTTGACCTGGTCTCCTGAAATCACTTTCCTAACAGCCCAATCTCTCCCATGTAAACTACATCCAACCAGTTACCAATTTCCAGTCAACTGAGTTATTTTAAAATTTGTCTCTGCAGTTCATTCCCTCCCGTCTTTCCTTCCCAGTGTACCTCCACGTGGATCTTGTGTTTGGCCACCTGAGCTTGGGGCCTTTATTGTATTAGGCTGTCACACTAAGCACGTCAGTGTGTAGGTTCCCCCTTCAGGACCTTAAGCCACCTGTCCCGTCTTCTGATCACCAACCTCTCCTCCTCCTCCCTGGTCACTTTTCTACCCGGTCTGCCCTTGGTGCTCATCAAGATGTCCCCCCCCTCCACCCCAATCCTTCCAAAATGTCCACCCCTTGATCCTCTATGGTCAACACCTTGACGTGCTTCCTTCCTGCCCCATCATCCCACCAACAGTGACCTCAACCCTGGCTCAACCCTCTCCTGGGGGCTGCCCTTGACTGCCGAGCACAGTGGCACAGTTACCTGTCACGTGGGCAGGTGGTGCCACAGCCTTGAGACTGCCTGGCCCCGCTTCATCCTCTAGTCCGTTCCCTTCCCCATTCCCTGTGGTGACCACATCAGAGCGTCACCTCTCCACAGATGAATTATCTTAATACTCAGCAGGAAAAACAGAGGCCAACAGGAGGGAAGAAGCACCATTCTCTCTCTTCCTACCCAATGCCTTTGCAGAGAGATTGATCCCTCCCCTGGCTGAGGACCTCATCCCTCCACCTCCTCAGCACCTCCTGACCCCCGGTCCTCCTCCCCCATCGTTGTCCTTCCCCTGCCCCTCCCATCCCAGGCTCTGCCTTTTCACAGCCAGGTTTCTCTAGAGCAGTTTCTGCACACAATTATCATTTCTCTGTATCTCACTAGGAGTAAACTTCTTTTTCTTTCCTTTTTTTTTTTTTTTGAGACAGTCTCACTTTGTCGCCCTGGGTACAGTGCTGTAGCATCACAGCTCATAGCAACTTCCAGCTTGTGGGCTTAGGCAATTCTCTTGCTTCAGCCTCCCAAGTAGCTGAGATTACAGGTGCCTGCCTCAATACCCGGCTGTTTGGGTTTTTTTGTTGTTGTTGCAGTTTGGCTGGGGCAGGGTTTGAACCCGCCACACTTGGTATATGAGGCCGGTGCCCTATTCACCAAGCCACAGGCATGCCGCCCAAGTAAACTTCTTTGTTTTTTTAAGACAGAGTCTCACTATGTCAACCTCAATAGAGTGCTATGCCGTCACAGCTCACAGCAACCCCAAACTCTTGGGCTTAAGCAATTCTCTTGGCTCAGACTCCCAAGTAGCTGGGACTACAGGCGCCCACCACAATGCCCAGCTATTTGTTGTTGTTGTAGTAGTTGTAATTATTGTTTGGCAGGCCCAGGCTGGGTTTGAACCTACCAGCTCCTGTGTATGTGGCTGGCACCCTAGCCACTGAGCTGTAGGCACTGAGCCAGGAGTAAACTTCTTGGCAGCAGAGACCGTCATATTCAGTCCTGCACCCACCCCTGGGATGGAGTGCTGTCATATCTGGCAAATAAAAGGCACACGCTATTTCCCAAATGCGTAAGAGCATACGAGTGCTTTCAGCTTGTCCATCACGTTGAAGTCTCAAGACTGCCCAGGGACTGAACAGCACATGGACTATTAGCCTATATCCTTGTCACACAACTGAACAGACTGAAGAGGCTAAACTCTAATTATTTACTAGAGAGGGGCTTTCTAGGCAGTTTGCTGGTATCACAGGTTGCCTGTATTACTAGAAACAGAAAGAGAGAAGGAAACGGACTAAGCTTCACACCTGAACACCATGTACTCACAGCAGTCATAGGGGAGGACATTACTGGGCCAGCTTTCCAGACAGGAAGCTGAGGCCTGAGGGTAAGGTGCCTACACGAGGCCGTGCAGAATCCAGACTGGCCCCTTGAGAAGCCAGTGCCCCCTCCATTTGTGCTGGACCATGTCACTTGGGCTCCTGCTCCTCCATTCACAGGGACCACCCGGTATCTGATCAGCCAGTCTCCTTTCCTGCCTGTGTGGGCGGCCACTCCCCTCCACAGTCCAGAGCCAGAGTTTCTAAACCTTTTGCTTTGTGACTCACAAACCCGATGAATAGTGTTTCCAGAAACATGCCTAAAACACAACCACTCCAAGTTTTGGAGGGTTCCTGGTCTCCCCATGCCCCGAGGCCTCCGTGTCCTGGATGAGCACTCTGCTCTCACAAGAGCTTTCTCTCCTCCTCTCCAAGGTCCCGGAATGGGGTCTTCACTCTGTCCACAGCCCCAGCTTCCCCCAGCACGCACTGCTGTTTGCAGATACCTTCACTGTGAAGTAGCTGTTCCCTCGGGTCCCGTAGGTGAGTGCAGGCTTCCTCCGGCTGAGCCACAGATTATCTGAAATTACCACGTAGTCCACGTCAGAGAAGAATCGATTCTTTTCTTTTTGAACAAGTTCTTCCAGGGCAATGGAACCGGCCTCTTCCATCCCTTCAAGGATGAATTTGATATTCACAGGGAGATCCTGAATTAAAAATAGAATAACAACAAAAATAACACAACTTGCTCGTTCACATTTTAAGATCCAGGATTTGTTTGTACATAACATAAATATGTTAAATATTATTTACACCCAGGGTATGGATTTTTTTACATTCCCAACAGTTCTGCTTACGACAAGACAATGGAGTTTTAGCTGAGACTGCAAAGGAAAATTCAGGATTACATCCCACACCTGCCAACATGGCCCATCAATTTAATGTTATAATAAAGAGCTGGGGGAAGAAATTCCTACAGCAAAGGCAAGGTGGACCTTCAGAACCTTACTGTGTGCTACACACCCAGGCATTTCCCTCTCCGCCCCGAAAGGAATTTGTCAAGAAAGGTTACTCAGTTACAAATCGCTTTTCTGTTCTCATAATTCTGAGCGTGTTGAGGGAGAACTTTTCCTTTGAAAGATTGCTTTAAGCCTCGGGATAACTTTTACTTCAAGCATCTGTTACTTTTCAGCAATGATTTCAATCTGCCTTTTAACTTGTTCAAGGGCTTTGATCTTGCAGCAAAATAGGACTTGAGTTTTTCTCTAGTTAATATTAAGGCTTGAAATAGCTCCTTTAAAATTTTTACAACATGCCTTTTTTTCCCATTTGGTTTTGATCTTTTATATCTATAATTTATAACTTCGTATCTTCCAGAGCTACATAAAGAGGAGAGCGGTCCAAGCTGTTCCTAGAGTGAAGCGCACAGGCGGAGGGGTTGAGCAGTGAGCAGACACAGATGAAGGGAAGGGCAGGGATCGGATTGCTGGCTCGGAGGAGCTGCTTCACTCACTCCAGAGTAACAAATGCAGAACGAGCACAGGACTAGGTACTAGGAAACAATTGATGTAATCATTTAAATTTGAAGCTGGTCACCCAGTTGATAAGGGTATCTGGGGATTATGATTTGTTCAAATTACTTGCGTATCTGTGTCTTAGGAAGTTGGGCTGAAGTTCTGAAAACTTAATATTCAGAAGTTCTGTATTAACATTTAACTAGCAAACAATTGGTGAGAATTGGGAAATCTTGAGAATTCCCTGAGAACTCATTTAATAAAATATAAACCAGTAGCTACGAAGTGTGGGAGGATGACTCTATGAGCAGCCAGATGTGCACTTCGGCCTCCGCTGTTCCTCCACACCCACAGGACCGGGGTGAGCTGTGGCACCTCTGCGAAGCTCACTTCTCTCTGAAACTTGGATATTAGGAAAATAATCCAGTGAGATGATGTGTGCAAAGTGCTCTCCAGGCAAGACAGGGAGAAAGGGAAGAATGACCTTCGGGAGGCACGTGAGGTCACTACAGCGCCTTTGTGATATTCCATTTAATCTCAACACACTTTCTTTTTTTTTTTTTTTTTTTCTCAACACACTTTTGAGGTAGAAATTATTATTCCCAGTTCACAGATGAGGAACACAAGGCTCACGTTAACTGACTTTTCCAAGGGCAGTAAGCGTTTCTTGAGTTTCGTTTGTGATTATATCATCAGAGTTTAAATTAAAATGCAAAACAGATTTTGGACTTTATATAGGAACTATCTTATAAATACATGCTCTGCACTGCTGAAATAAAGACGGAGAGAAACAGAAAGAAAAAGAAAGGGAGGGAGAAAAGAAGGGAAGAAAGGATAGAAAAAAGAGTTGGGAGAGACAAAGAAACCAAGGTCACTTTGAATGTTCGGGGCGTCCGTGGTGCAAGTATCATGGGGAAGAAGAGAACCCTGAAGCAACGGGAAGGACTCACCCAGAAACCCAGTGGGATTTCTGGCACCTGCCTTTCTCAGTGAGACGAATGAGTTAGTTCAGAGTGGTTGACTTCCCTCTCCTCTGCTCATGTCTCAGGAGGAAAACTCCTGAGCGAAAAGCTGCTAGGCTCTGATGAAATGGCCACCAGGAAGAGCCACCCCCAAAACGCAGGGCTGCTCTGAAGGACAAGATTTGGGAGAGGCAACCCCAAAGATACAAGCAGGGAAGCGCTGGGCTCGGCGGCACCACTTTGTTGGGTGACCTCAGGAGGGTGTTAGGGACACCTACACCCCTGCTTGCCTGGCCCCAGGACAGGCTGAGCTGGGGTCTGGAGTGTCTCCTGCCTCACAGGGGGAGCGAGTGCCCGGAGGGGGCATTTGCTCTGGGGATGGCACAGCCATTCTCCTTTTTGCCCTTGAATGGCTCCTATTTCCTCCTTCAACATCCAGTATTCAACGTGCTTTATCCAATTCAGTCTCAAGAGTAAGACGAACAGGAAGGACAGCAGCTAGAGACTCTTCCGAGCTTCACCCCCTAGAATCCTTCTGCGCCCAAGGCTGGGACATTTAGGGGTCGGGTTTGGAGCTGGCCCCGAGTGCCATGATTTTCCCCACCCCCTTGCAAAGCCAACATGACCCATTGTTACTGTAATGCCACGTGGAGCAATGTTGATATTAGCTGCCTCTAAATACTTGCGTAAAGTATCAATCCTATGACTTAAACATTGCCCACATTAGATGGCTTATCCAAATTGCACTTTGAGCAATGGTTAACAACGAACACCCATAAGTTGGGTTTCAGCAGAAGAAAACAGGGCCCTGAGGAGCCTTTAGCTGAAGCCATGTCAGTGTGGCCCAGGAGGTCCTGGGGCCAGGAACCTGGCCCAGCACCAAGGAGATGTGCGCTTCCAGCCCCTGTCATGCCTGGCATATGGCAGGAGCTTCCCCAGGAAGAGCCTCGGAGTTGGAATGTGGGGATTGTCTTTCCTTTCTCATGCCACTCCCAGCCCGGAAGCTGCCGCCTCTAACTACAAGTTTCTCTGAACACGGAGCTGGCCCACTGGTGGCAGGGGAGGGGGTCTCCCTAACCAACAGGCATTAATGTCCTGAGTTGGGGGCTAGAGGGGTGACAGGTGAGGGTCAGCCTCTCCCACTTCAAGGTCCTTAGGATCCAGATGGGCCTGAACGGAAGCAGGTGGGAGCGAGCACACACTGTCACAGAGTGGGCCATTTTTACAAAAGCGGGTCTGAGGCCCAGAGAGATTAAATCACTCGCCCGCAGCCACACAGGTAGATTCAGTTCTCTGATGGAGTCTAAACACGTTCATTAGAGATGAAACCACCCTCATGAGAACACAGTATGAACAAGGCACTAACCCTGACCCACCAGCACTGTCCTTTGGTGGCTGGAAAGGGTAGGCCCCACCCTCAAGGTTGCACCCTGGCCTCCCCTCCACGCCCCTTGTTTGGACATTCTGGGTCCAGGCAGAATGTCGTGGGAGTGCTGTCTTTATCACTGGCCAAGTAGCCGAAACAGTTTGAGAAATGTACGTGTCTCTGTTAACAAAATCATAGTCTGTGATAAGAAGGGAGGGAAGATTTTTAAAAAGATGAGACAAAGATACAAATTAAAAAAGAAAAGACAAATCCCGGTAGTCAGTGACTTAGCCCAAGGCATGTTTGTTTTTATTTCTTGGAGACTGGGCCTCACCTTGTGGCTCAGGCTGGAGTGTAGTGATTCAGTGAGCTCACTCAAAATTTTCGAATTCTTGGGCTGAAGCTGCCCTTCCACCTTTGCCTTCTAGGAAGCTGGGACTATGGGTGCACACACTCCTGGCTAATTTTTAAAACTCTTTTTAGAGATGGGGTCAGGCTATGTTGCCCAGACTGGTCTTAAACTACTGACCTTGGGCGGCGCCTGTGGCTCAAAGGAGTAGGGCATGGCCCCATACTCTGGAGGTGGCCGGTTCAAACCCAGCCCCAGCCAAAAACTGGAAAACAAACAAACAAACAAACAAAAAAAAAACCCTGCAGGCCTCAAGTGATCCTCTGAAAGTGGTGGGATTATAGACAAGAACCATTGCCCCTAGGCCTCTTCATGGGTTTTGCTGTTTTGTTTTTTAATGTATTTAACAGTGCAGGCTCAGATCTATCCCCCAAGTATTAGCCTTGGGGCTACCTGGGTCGCTCTGGGTAAGCACATCAACCTCCCAGCCTTCCTCTTCTCATCTGTAGAATGGACGGAATTGCAGCACACCTCCAGAGAGTGTGGAGAAGAGTGAAGGACATGTCGTTTGCTTGGGGCACAGTGAGCAGCTCAAAACACCTTCCAGTGCTCCTCCCCAGCCCCTAAAGACAACTACCTGTCACCTACTTGCTCTAGGGCTTGGAAGGTGCTCACGGCATTGATCCAGGCTAAAACCGGGCCTTTGTTATCCGTGGCTCCTCTTCCGTAAAGTTTTCCTTTAAAAACGAGAGAATTTTCAGAAAACCATGGTCACATCTGCCAAGTGAAGAGAGTTAAAAACAAAGGTGGTGTTATGAGTGATAATTTTAACATTGCTTTCTGATATTCCAAGCACAAGTCTGCCTATGAAGTTGCAGAGTATGATTTCTTTCTTTCTTTCTTTCTTTCTTTCTTTCTTTCTTTCTTTCTTTCTTTCTTTCTTTCTTTCTTTCTTTCTTTCTTTCTTTCTTTCTTTCTTTCTTTCTTTCTTTCTTTC
>CAUYPK010114712.1:0-26627 GCA_963574355.1 Loris lydekkerianus
TAGCTTGAGGTTCTGTCTCAAAAAAAAGCTTCTTGTAGCTTCTGGGTCCCCCCTGAGCACTTGGTCTCCATGTTCTCATGTCTTTGGGGGGACCTCACCTAATGTGCATGATGCAATGGTACATTTCAAAACTATTAAGAAATGAGTATAATTGTGATGGATGTGCTACTTAGCTCAATGTAAGCATTTCACATTGTGTATCAAATCAGTACACTGAACCCCATAAATGCATCAGTATACACAGTTATGATTTAATAAAAAATAATTAATTAAAAAATAAAGTACATTGTCATCTTGGACATCAATTTTTATCACGTAAAACAGATCAAACTATGGCCTGTAAATTTCCTTAAATATAAAAGACACAAATTACTTGTTTATTTTGAATAAATGGGCAAGAAAACAATTTAGGGAAAAAAGAGCAAGTCTTCCCACCCTTTTTCTGTGCCAGACACTCTTTAAACTTGGGAGCAGGTAAGGGATAAGGTAATAATTTGAGGAATATCAACCCAGCTGATTTGTTTCAGGTAATTTGAAGGTATAAAGAATGAGGTTGTAATGTTTGTACTTTACAGGTAGAGTCTTATAATTGTGTCCAGCTCCCAGAGGTGTGTCATACCCCCTACCACTGTGCCCCTCAAGTGGGAGCACGTTCCCCCTGCCCCTCCTCTCCACTCCCTGGTCAGCCTGCCCCCCACCTTGAGCTGATGTGAGTTTTTCTCTGATGTGGGTGTGTATTAGCTCATCTGCTGTCTTCACATTAAATTGAGTACACTGGATTCTTGCTCCTCCATTCTTGTGATACTTTACTAAGAAGAATGTGTTCCCCCTCCATCTAGGTTAATACAAAGGATGTAGAGTCTCCAACTTTTTGATGGCTGAGTAGTATTCCATGGTGTACATATACCACAGCTTGTGAATCCATTCCTGGGTTGGTGGGCATTTAGGCTGTTTCCACATTTTGGTGATTGTAAATTGAGCTGCAATAAAAAAAAAAAATTAGTGCAAATGTCCTTATGATAAAATGATTTTTTTTTTCTTCTGGGTAGATGCCTAGTAATGGGATTGTGGTTTCAAATGGGAGATGTAGTTTGAGTTCTTTGAGGAGTCTCCATATTTCCATTTTAAAAGGTTGCATTAGTTTGCAGTCCCACCTGCTGATTTTTTTTTTTATTTTGAGTATGAGACTTTTGCACTCATCATAACAGAAAAGAGAAAAAAAAAAAAAGTCTGGGCTCTTATATCCAGGGTCATATTCTTTACAAGTCTTCATCCTCTCTCTGTCTTAGAATTTTTTTCTAGTAATTGTGAGAATTTTTCCTTGTCCCAGAGGTCCTGTAAGAATAATTACGAGGTATCTGCTAAGCATCTGAAGTACCTAAGAGAAAAGGTACATCTACAAGGATGGCAAGAAAATAATGATTTCTCTGTTTTTTTGTTTTTGTTTTTTTTTTTCCTTATGAATTGTAGAAATTCTACAACCAGGTCTCCACTCCATTGCTCCGGAATGTTCAGTTCAACTATCCCCACCCGTCAGTCACAGATGTCACTCAAAACAGCTTCCCTAACTACTTTGGAGGGTCGGAGATTGTGGTGGCAGGAAAATTCGACCCTGAAAAGCTGAAGGAGATACAGAGTATTATCACTGCCACCTCGGTATGCTTCCTCCGTCCCCCATGGGGTGCCCTGGACACAGCCCCTCGGCCTTCCCGAATCACCTGTGCACTGTAAAAGCGTGACGTGAAGGGGAGGACGGCAGACCCGTGTGCTGTCTGCCAGCGGTTCTCCCGCTCTGGAGGTGTACACTCACGTCCACCCCTCTCGTGTTCCCATCCACGTACAGCAAGCACCACACACGTGACGCGATGAACTCTCATTCTCTTCCCTGGTGTCTTTCCCCCAAACCTCTGCCATCTAGGCCAACACGGAGTTAGTCTTGGAAACCCTGGCCCAGATGGATGACTTGGAGGATTTTCTGTCAAAAGACAAGCACGCAGACCCCGATTTCACCAGGAAGCTGTGGGCCTACCTCACCATCAACCAACTGCTCGCTGAGCGGTAAGCAGACCAGCGCGCACACACCACGGGGATTGGAGAGCGTGAACCACCTGCCTGGAACAATCGAAGCCAGACGCAAAAAGAGAGTTTAGAGCCAAGAAAAGGCAGGGAGTGAAGACAGGTTTGGATTACTAACACCCCCCGGGCCCGACACTTCATCTGAAGCAGGTTCTTTTCTTTCTTTTTTATTGAGATATGACACAGGGTAAGGTGTGTAAAGTGCATTAATTTTCAGTGTACAGTTTAATGCAGTTTTACATCACTCACCACCCAGATCCCAACAGAACCACAAGGGTTCCTTTGTTCTCCTTCCTGGTCAACACCCACCCCCATCACTACCACCGTGGACGTCGCTATGTCAACATCTGTCATCATCGAATAGTTCTGCCGATTACCACAATTCACATGATCACACACCTGCCTTCTTTTATCTCTGCGTTTTTTCTCTCACTGTGCTGTCTGTGAGATGCATCCACGTCACGTGGGTCTCGGTGGATCACGTGCACTTACTCCTGAAAACAGGTTAGGGTCTAAAGAGACATTCACAATGACACGATTACGCTGTCCCCTGAGGAAGGGCTCCCCCAAGCTCACGTACATCACCTCTGGCTTCTCTGCCTAGCTGCATCTGTCCCTCCCACATGAAAACCGTAGCAGTAGAGTAGCTGCACCAGGGACATGAAGATGGTTGATGAAGACTGCTCTGCCCCGCCTTACTCCAGAATCAGATCAGATTCTCTAGGACGATGGCACAGACGGTCTAAACTAGCTGGGGAAATGAAACATGGTTGTATAACTGGACCTTCAGGGAAAATCCCTATGGTCAATATGATTATAAAAAATACAAAAGGCTGTAAGCTGTGACTTTGAAGTGAGAAATATCCCTGCCTCTCAGACGGAAACATACTGGGAGTATACTCAGGCATAAAGCAAGTTGTTGCAGAAGTTAAGTATTGATTTATTTAAATTCCTATAAAAAGATTAGTGGTTGCCAGGGAGTGAGGGAGGGGGACGGATGAACAGGTGGAGCCCAGAGCATCGTCAGGGCAGTGAATTTACTTGGTATGAGCCTATAGCAGGGGTACCTGCTGTTACGGGTTTGTCTAGGAAATACAACACAAAGAGTGAGCCCGAATGCAAGTAAAGCGCGGACTCTGGGTGAGTAAGAAGTGTCCGTAAAGGGTCGTCAGTTGTAACAAATGAGCCCCCCTGATGGGGGATGCACGGTTATGGGGGAAGGCTGTTTGGAAGGGGGGTGGGGGTGGCAGTACACAGGAAGCTTTGTACCTTACTGTGAACCTAACGCTGCTCTAGCAAGTAGTTCTGATTTTTTTTTTAAACCCACGGGGCTAGGCATGGTGGCTCACACCTGTAATCCCAATACTCTGGGAGATCAAGGCAGGAAGATCCCTTGAGTTCAGGAGTTCAAGACCAGCCTGAGCAAGGATGAGATCTCTGTCTACTAAAAATAGAAAAATTTGCTGGGCACCTGTAGTCCCAGCTACTTGGGAAGCTGAGGCAGGAGGATTTCTTAAGCCCAGGAGTTTGAAGTTGCTGTAAGTTAGGCTGACACCCCCTCACTCTAGCCTGGGGGACGGAGTGAGACTTTGTCTCCAAAACAAAAACCTACAGGACCACATGGCTAGATGAAATACTATGTTAAGTTTCTTGAAGCCAGTTAGTTCTGTCTCCTGGTCACCTTGTGGCCCTCTGCCCCCTGGGCCCCAGGTAGGACACCAGAAGTGGGGGTGCGGCAAAGGGGTACAGACTTGAGTTCTCCCTTAAATGCAGTGATGTTCTCTAACATGTCCATTTTTTGGATACAGAAGCCTGGCTCCTACAGCTGCCACCAAAAGGAAGATTACAAAAACGATCCTGCAGATGTCTCTAGAACATCACGTCGTGACCCCCCTGACGGCGATGGTTATTGAGAATGAGGCGGGGGATGAGCGTATGCTGGCCGACTCTCCCCCGCAGGATCACCCCTGCTGCTCAGGTTGGTATGCTGCCCAGTGGGCATCCCAGGGCAGCTGTCACCCGCTCCAGTCCACCTCTCGCCCCCAGCCCTGCAACCCTGAGTGCCCAGGCTCTTCCTGCCAACTTATTTCAAGTATCAATTATTGCTGTGGTCTTTAAAACATTTTTGTTCTCATATCTTCCAAAGGAATTTTGAAAACCTCTGTATATATCCCCCTGATATTTTTTTTAAATCAACGTTTTTTTTTTTTTTTTTGTCTTCTTTAAATAATTGCAACAGATAAATTTGTGGAATATTGTATACCGTATATACTCGAGTATAAGCCGAGTTTTTTCCGGCACAAAATTTGTGCCAAAAAACCCGAACTCGGCACAAATTTTGTGCTGAAAAAACTCGGCTTATACTCGAATATATACAGTACATTGACCTTTTAAAATAAAGGTCAAAATAAAATATATATATATATATATATATATATATATATATATATATATATATATATTTTTTTTTTTTTTTTTTTTAAATTGAGACAGAATCTCACTTTATCACCCTTGGTAGAGTGCTGTGGCATCTCAGCTCACAGCAACCTCAAACTTTTGGGCTTAAGAGATTCTCCTGCCTCAGCCCCCCAAGTAGCTGGGACTACAGGCACCTGCCACAATGCCCAACTATTTTTTTGTTGTTGGTGGTGGTGCTGTTGTCATTGTTGTTTTAACTGGCCTAGACCGGGTTTGAACACGCCAGCCTTGGTTTATGTGGCCGGCACCCTACCCATTGAGCTATGGGTGCCGCCAATGTAATATATTTTTAATTACTGTTTACCCTGTCACTCTGCAAGAAAAATGCTTAGAAATTTAAATTTAATTTAAAAATTATGACCATAGGACTCTGAGTGATCAAAATTCTTTTCTGGATTGAGTTGTATTGAAATTGCTACTAATAGTCAAGTGATCAAAATAATATAAATTTATTACAAATTTTGATACACATAAGTACAATTTGGTTGGAAATGATTGCTTATTGAGAAAAATGTGGCTGAGCATTTTTTCATGTATGTGCCCATGGGTAAATATTATGTATGGATAGATTCAAAGAGAGAATAGTCAGCATCAGTTTCACTTCTAAAATATTTTTTATAGGCATGAATCCCAATAAACATTGTTGATAAAGACAAGCAGGCCGAGCTGGAAAGAGCTTGTTTACTGTTACATTACTCACTTATCTGAACTCTTTTGAATTTATGTGCCAAAACTCACATACGGATTTGCATTCACAACATTTTAATCAGCTGACAACCCAAGCCCTTCTCCAGTTTTGTAGAAAGCAAAGAACTGGAAACCATCTGACTGGCAGAAAGATTTGTTACCCCGTCATTAGAATTGTTCTGTTTCTTTGATGCTCTGCCAATATTTAAGTGGTGCTTCAGCTCCTGGGAGACTGTGGGTGAGGACTGTGGGTGAAGGGAGGCCAGGGAAGAGCCTGCCTGCTGTCTATAAATGAGGAGAAAGGGGTTTCCTTAGGAGAGACTGTGTGTGGAAGCCGAGAATCTTAAAAATTGCCTTAAAATTGCTATCTCTAAGTCCTGTACAAAGTTTCCAGGCAGTCTCCATAGTCCAGGTGAGAGACCTTTTCCTTTTCTTTCTTGGGGACCTTGGTCTGATGACCTTGAGAATGACATTTATGCAATAGAGGGATCATTTTCCCCGTTTTTAATTTTGGGCAAGGGTGTTGCCAAGTTTACCACATTTGCCCAGGCGTCAAGGAACTCTGACTAAAGATGTCCGGGTTACACCAGCCTGGGGCCTCACAGACGGATTGATGTAGAGGGTTTACATTACACAAATTAGGCTGATTTTGCTTTGCCGTTTTATCCAGTCAGTCTCTCTGTCTTTGAGAAACTAACATGTGCCTGTTCCCCAGGGTTAAGGTCGGGGAACTGCTTTAGGAAATTAAGTTGTTCCATGTTGTTTGGTGAGTGAGTAGGGACAGATCCAGAGAGATTGCCACTGGGACTTAGGGCTTCTCCTGGGCGTTACCTCCCGGCTAAGGCTGAAGGCACCGGGCACTTCCCCAGCTCTGCACAGCAGCTCCCACCACCACCCTCACTCAGGGTCCAGACTCTAGAGAAAACCGTATCACAGGTCCTCTTAGGCAGTGCCAGAGGGAGCCAGAGAAGAGAAAACTCTGGAATAAAAATATAGAAGAAATGCTCACCGGACGGCCTCTGGGGACTGCGTAAAACAGATGCCTGGAACTATGAGCAGTCTCAGGGGAAAGGCCAACCCAGAAACTAACGCATGCAGCTTCCTCTGCACAGGTGCCCTGTATTATGGCAGCAAAGTTCCCCCAGACCCAATCCCCGCTTGGGCCAACACTTCACCAACACCAGTGGTTCCAATGCCCGTGGAAGGTCGGGTGCTAGAGTCAACGCCCCCACCACACGTGATGCGAGGTAGGAGGCTTTGACACTGCTTGCTCATCCTGGAGCTCAACCTCCATAATCCCAGGAGGCCACAACTTCTCAAGGGAGAGAAAGACCCAGTTAAATTCAAGGAGGGGAGTGGGGAGAAGGGGTTGGGGAAGTTCCCACCCAACGGGTACAATGTGCGGGGATACGGAGTGAAACCCACTTCCCTAGTGAAAGACACAACTATGGCTCGGACTTTGATCTTACAGAAGCAAACTATGTAACCTAATTGTATGGACCTTCATACTACCCTGACATTTAAAAAAGAAAAGCCGGCTCCTTATTCCCCCTGGCTCAGCCTGCCCGGGGGTGCTAATCACCCGTCCATGCCCGTTGGTTGCCTGACCCTGGCTGTCCCATTTATGTGGTTCTGTCTCACCTAGAGGTCATGTCTGTATCCTGCCCTGCAGGGCCACTCTGTGGAAGGTGCAGAACATGATGTATCTGGATCTGCACCAAACTTTGCCTAAAGTACTGTTTTGCACCTAGTTTTTCTTTCCCCTTCACCAAATATTTGTTAAATGGTTAAATGAAAATTTTTTTAAAGAGCCCAAAAAGGATCAGTTGGATATTCCGGTTCAAGAAGACAGCAGTAATTTCTTGGGAACGGCTTGTTTCTTCATTGCTATTAGAATTTATTACTATTAATCTATACGTCAACAATATTATGTTACTTTATTTTTCTGCACCATATGGGGCTCCTTAAAAAGATTCATCTCTGGCTGGGTGCGGTGGCACATGCCTATAATCCCAGCTCTACCGGAGGCCAAGGTGGCAGGATCACTTGAGCTCAGGAATTTGAGACCAGCCTGAGCAAGAGTGAGACCCCCATCTTTACTATAAATAGGAAAACTAGCCGAGCACGGTGGTGGTGGTGGGCCAGCTGGAGTCCCAGCTTCTTAGGAGGCTGAGGGAGGAAGATCGCTTGAACCCAGGAGTCTGAGATTACTGTGAGCTATGATGCCACAGTGCTCTACCCAGGGCGACAGAGTGAGATTCTGTCTCAAAAACAAACAAAAAATTCTATATCTCTTTATACAGGGTGTCTGTAAAGTTTGTGTGCAATTTAAAACTTATAACAATGTTAAATTACACACAAATTTGATGGACACGCTGTGCATTATATATGTGGATATGGGTGTGTTTCTTATTACTCTTGTCTTTCCTATGGGTTGGTTTTTTTTTTTTTTTTTTTTTTTTTGCAGTTTTTGGCCAGGGCTGGGTTTGAACCTGCCACCTCTGGCATATGGGGCCGGCGCCCTACTCCTTGAGCCACATGCGCTGCCCTCCTCTGTCTTTCCTATTTCTTTATCTCTAGCATCTCCCTGAGTACAGGCATGAGAGCTACAGAACAAACATCCACAGTGTTTGTCGAATAAAATAAAGTTCTAATGGAGGCTCCCAGGGGAAGGGACGGTCTCCAGTGCCTGGAACAGAGCCTGGCATACAGTAGAAGCACAATACATATTTGTTCTGGTTAAATAAAAGGGGTTCTGGAACAAAATACTATTCAAAATTGTAATATCTTCCTTTTTTCTGATTTTGTTTGTTTTCATTTTCCAGTTGAAAATGACCCACATTTCATCGTTTACTTACCAAAAAGCCAAAGTAATATTTGTTTCAATATTGACTCAGAACCTGGAAAAATCCTCAACCTGGTTTCTGATCCAGAATCAGGTAAAATAAAAAGAAATCATATTCAAATTAGACAATTGGATCATTCTCACGTTTTCTTGTCACTATCTGGGATTTCTTGCTTTCGCACCTTAATTGGAGTTTTTTATTTTCCAACTTCTGATATTAGTAAGGATTATATGACACATACATTTCAAAGTATTTTGAACAATTATACTCCTTCTCAGCATGAACTGGCAGATATTATTTAATATAATTAATGTAAACTCAGTGGTAAAACAAGAATCACAAGGAAAAAAAGTTACATAAATCCTGAAGCAAAATAATAATTTTCCCATATCGTCAAGTTCAACAAATCTGAATTTTGTTGCCCACAAACGTAAAAAACAAAAACTTGTACACAAGAGAGAGAAAACCCTTTTTCTTTTCTGTAGGAATTTTAGTCAATGGTCAGCTTGTTGGTGCAAAGAAGCCAAATAATGGAAAACTAAGCACCTATTTTGGGAAACTGGGGTTTTATTTCCAAAAGGAAGACACAAAAATAGAAATCAGCACGAAAGCCGTCACCGTGAGCCGCAGGTCCCGGATGTCTGTCTTGTCCTGGTCAGACACAGCGCACGTCGTCAATCAAAGGCAAGTATGATCCATCTGAATCTGGGCCTGTCCTTGACCAGTGATGGCATGAATCAATCCAGACACCAGTGACATCGACATAGAAACTTAAAAATCATCGTTTTAAATATAAGGAAACTGAGATTCAGAAAAGCTGTGTTCCTGGCAGCAGGGTCAGTGGTTTTGGTCACCATCATGTGCCAGGGCCTAGTCCAGCGCCTGCCATTAGTAAGCACTTGGTGCATACATGTTGGGTCCATGTGTGAGTCCACAGCTGACTTGACATCAGACAAGGCCCTTGAACATTACAATTGTACCTCATGTGTAACATCTTCCCCGTTAGCATCTATTTACACACACATATACGTACAGAATTCTAGAGCTGGGAGTTAAAACAACATTCCACAGCAAGCTCATTGTAAATAAAACTCTAAGAAAACTAGTGGGAGGAAAGAGTTCATACTCTGGGTGAGAAGACTGACTTTCTAGAAAAGTCTGTTCTGGGTTTGATTAATTCCATCTGGACTTCCATGCCAGTGTGCTTATCTCTGTGAAGAAGGAAAAAGCTGTGACCATCACCCTGGACAAAGGAATGTCCTTCTCTGTTTTACTTCATCGTGTTTGGAAGAAGCACCCGATTAATGTGGACTTTCTGGGCATCTATATCCCCCCCACCAACAATTTTTCACCTGAAGTACACGGGCTAATCGGTAAGATGCCCACCGTCCAGCTGGGGTGGGGCCACACTGGGTCCTTATCAACTTACAGAACAGCGGGTAGAAGTTGGGGAGTGGCGGGTGCAAACCCAGGGGCACAGAGGCCCTGCGCAGCAGTGCAGGGAGGTCAGGAATGAAGCCATCCCAGGCAGGGCTTTCAGCATCACAAACTGGGCACGTTTTGACAAGGGACTTAAAGTAAGTTTTATGGTAAAGACTTTTTCTAACTGAAGAGTAGTGAACTGGTTTAGGAAGTCTATGATAACTGTCCCCAGGATTTTAAGGATTCAAATGCAACAACACACAAGGTTCCCTACTTGAGCTGTGCCCTCAAGTGCCAACGTCACCCGCCTGCCATCAGGGTGGTCAATTTACTAATGGTTCAGTGGAGGAACCTTGTGTGCAAAATGATTGTGAGCAGGGGAAGAGCAAATCACTGCCTCTTTTCCCTCTCAAATGGTCTTTGTCCACTTGTCTTTCTACCCTAGACATTCAGTAGGGAGGACCAAGATGCAGCTTGGTCGGATGACAAGCCTGTCTTTTTATTCTGCATCAGATGTAAACAGATGTCTGGGTTCTGTTTTGCTAGGCCAGTTCATGCAGGAGCCCAAGATACACATCTTCAATGAGAGACCAGGGAAGGACCCCCAGAAGCCAGAGGCCAGCATGGAGGTGAAAGGGCAGACGCTGACCGTCAGCAGGTGTGTCTCAGGTGCACCACACTGGGCCCCTGTTAGAATCGGACCCCCATCTCCAAATAGAAGGGCAGGAAAAGATACTGCAAGCCCCCCCCCCCCCCCGTCAAACTAAACAACCCGTTAGGAAGAGACACTTCCAGCAGTCCGCCTTAAATGCAAATAATAACCCGACCTATGTTCTCGTAATATCAAGATTAACCTATTGTTCTCATCTTTATACATCAGAAGCCTAAGTTCACAAGTGGGATAACTGACAAAGCTGATCAAAAGAGAGAATCTTAGAAATACCCACCCGGCGCCACTGTGCTGGAGAGTGAATGGACGTTTTTATTCAGGGGCCAGGGCCTTTTTGAGTGTGGATCTTCTGACTGCTTTTTTTGGTGGCTTTTTCTTACACAAACCAGACCCGTGTGCTTCATTTGAAGTGAGAACTTAAGACCCTCGTGAAGCGTTCTGAGTGTAAAATTCTTATAAACCTTTATCGTTTTCTCTAGGCCTTTACAGTTACCTCACCCATGCCTAATTTGATACCATTTTAAAGCATTTTTTGCCTTGTTAGAGTTTTTGCCAAGCAGCTTACTTTGCTTTCCTAGAAGTGACTCTAGGCTTCCTAGTACTTAACCACAGCATTATGATGATAATTAAACCTTAAAACCGCAGTAACAGGCATCACCACAGAAGTAGATTCGGGAGGGAACATGGTGCATTCTCAGTGAGGCTGCCACTTGGCTGGGATTGGTTTGCTAGAGAGCGGTAAGTTCTTAATGCCAGTAGCACCTTTTACGGAAGAAGAGTGAGCCAAACTTAAGCATGCTCATCAGAAGTCATCTGTAGCTGGTAAAAGGGCATTTTCTCTACTCTGATGACAAAAAGTAAATTCTGACTCTAAATCGCATCTTCTCCAAGCACAGGATGGTGGTACCTAAGAATGAGTTGATCTGGGGGGTCTATAGTCACATACACTTAAGGCTCGTTAGCAAACCTTGTCAAATCACTGGTTTCTTTGTCCTTCAAGTGGAGGGGATGAATACGCTCAGAACAGCTGGCACCACCTTTAAACATAACACTTGCCCTGTAGGTGAAGTTAGGAGGTGTCTCACATTCCTTCTTCAGGTATGTGTGAGGCTGGCCTACTACACTCGGGACTTCTGTCCTTACCTTCTTTCCCTGTGAGTTAATTTGTTGCTCTTTACCTTGCTGGAAAAGTCCACCTGGGTCAACCTCTACTAGGGTTATCTAGCTAATAGAGCTATCAGCTATGGGTGCAGTGTTCCAACACCAAGTCCCAGGTTCTGACATTCCTTATGTCTTGGGGAGGAGGGAGAGGTGGGAGGTGGGCAGATATGGTGGTAGAGAAGGGGCAAAGAGAAAGTAGGAAAAGAAGACATCTTGTGCCCGCCCAGCCATGCCGTGGTCTGTCCCCTAACCTTGCCCATGGTCCCCCTGCAGCGGCTTACAGAAAGATTGCACCTGGGCCATGGTCTGTCCCCTAACCTTGCCCATGGTCCCCCTGCAGCGGCTTACAGAAAGATTGCACCTGGGCCATGGTCTGTCCCCTAACCATGCCCATGGTCCCCGTTGCAGGGGCTTTCAGAAAGATTGCACCTGGGCCATGGTCTGTCCCCTAACCATGCCCATGGTCCCCCTTGCAGGGGCTTACAGAAAGATTGCACCTGGGCCATGGTCTGTCCCCTAACCATGCCTATGGTCCCCCTTGCAGGGGCTTACAGAAAGATTGCAGATGGTGCTGTGGTCTGTCCCCTAACCTTGCCATGGTCTCCCTTGCAGGGGCTTACAGAAAGACTACAGGACAGACATAGTGTTTGGAACAGACGTCCCCTGCTGGTTTGTGCACAACAGTGGAAAAGGCTTCATCGACGGGCATTACACGGACTACTTTGTGCCTCAGCTCTACAGCTTTCTCAAGAGGCCTTAAAGGTTTACAGAGTTTTTGGAAATTGTACGTATAAATACACATTTATTTCCATGCCGCCTTTGCACATATTCTTTAGTTTGAATAATTAAAGACAACCAGATATTATAGTGGTTTATAAAGCCTATAAACCTATCTGAAAAAAATAAATGTTTTGCAATGGAGTTTTAGGATTTTGTTGTGTTTTCAGATACCGAGGTGTGTTAATCAAGCAGGCATCTGGACAGAGCCCTGCACTTAGCATTTGCTCCGGTCAAGTTTTGTTATCGTTGGAAGTTACGTTGTCAACTTTGCAGACTGAGTACATTTTTAGTGTTAATTAAATGGGAAGTTCAATGATAAGAAGGTTATTTGGTGAGCGTGGACTATAAATGGGGGAAGTTACTTGATCTTAGTTGCTTTATAGAGATTTATCTTAAGTTGCTTTATAGAGATTTATCTTAAGTTTAGCCAGCACAGCTGCAAAAGTGCCTGGGATGGCCCAATATGCTGAGCCAAGATCCTGTTCCCAGTGTTGGCCCCTGAGACCCTTTTTGGTTGAAGCCTAGATTAGCCATACTTTAAGGCTTGGATTAGCCATACTTTTCTAGAAAAACAAAAGCAGAGAATTAATTATAAACACTGACTCACGTGATTACAGAGACTAGTAAGTCCAAACTCTGCAGAGTAGGCTGAAGGTCCAGGAGACCCAGGAAGAGCCGGTGTTGCTGCTGGTGAAGCCAGAAGGGAGACATCCCTCTACCCTGGGGGAGTGGAGTCCCACCAGAGAGGTCCCTCTACCCTGGGGGAGCGGAGTCCCACCAGAGAGGTCCCTCTACCCTGGGGGAGCGGAGTGCCACCAGAGAGGTCCCTCTACCTTGGGGGAGGGGAGTCCCACCAGAGAGGTCCCTCTACCCTGGGGCAGGGAAGTCCCACCAGAGAGAGGTCCATCTACCCTGGAGGAAGGGAGTTCCCTGGAGATGTCTCTCACAGGAGAAGTCCCTCTCACCTGGAGCAAGGGAGTCCCACCAAAGAGGTCCCTCTCATCTGGGGATGTCAGCCTCTTTGTTCTATTCAGGCCTTTGGCTGATTGGACCCGGCCAATCACATTAGGGAGGGCCTCTGCTTTTCTTAACCCCACCAATCCAAAATGTTACCCTCAACCCAAAACACCCCCACAGAAACATGCAGAGTAATGTTCGACCAACTATTTCGGCAGCTGTGGCCCAGTCAAGCTGGCACATTAACAATTAGCCGTCACAAGGTCTTTGTTAGTTAACCTCATTCTGTTCACATAACTGTTCTCCAAATAAGATACAACACAATTGGGTAGGGGGCTGTTTATGAAATAACCACCACATATCAGCCCTGCTTCCCTGATCATATCCCAAGAAGACCTTGGAGTTGTAGTTCCCAAATTCTATACATATTTAAACTTGTGCAGCACACTGCCCTGGATGGCTAATTGTGCAGTGTCAATGTTACTAAGTGAATTTTGAGAGAATTATAGTTCCAAATTCTCTGAACACCCACTCTGAACACCCCCTGCTAAGTTTCACACAAATTTAACATACCTTGACCAGAGCCTTTCTTGATTCTTCAAGCAGAACTTTTATTTTGTTTATATTCAAACAATTCTTATAAGTAATACCACTTAGATTTTAAACCTTATATCAGACTTTATTTCTTTAAAAAATCTATTCCTAAAATGAACGTATTTTCAAAGGCCAAGTTGTTAAAATTGTGTCTAAAAAAAACACATTATATAGGTACATTTTTATGAAACTCTCCATAATTTCCAGAAATCAATTTTTATTTTAAAAAGTAGACAAAACTCCCGCTTGATATATCCAACTTATATTTGATAAGGCAATTGCCTTTAGACCTAATTATAAAATGTTAAAGAAATATGATTATTTCTATTATATTATCTAAAGATCACCTCAGTGCTGAAGAGGTAAATAGTGCTACCTTTAAGCTGTATTTTTCTATTAAAAATGGATATTTCTATGAAGCTAGTGTATGATGCCCCATGAACATATCAATGTACATAGCTATGATTTAATAAAAATAAAAAATAAACAAATAAATGGATATTTATTAAAGTTTTTAAAATCCTATAACTTTTTCCATTTTCTAGTCAAAAATACTAATCTTATCCTACAAATATTCAACCACAAACTTCAAAAGTGGGATCTTGTAATTAATTTTTACTTGGTAAAAATCTTGAATTTAAAACTCATACCTGCAAATACGTTTAGTTTGATTTCTAGTATTTTATGTGTGCACAATGGTTCAAAAGTAATAAAGTAAATCTTGGGGTATATAATTATATGCAGAGTATTCGGTAAGAGTCCTATTAAAATGAACTAGATTTAAAATCAGATCCATACATATAATTCAAATTATCAAAATTTCTATTAAGCCAGGCACACTTGGATCAGCCCTGTAATTCCAGCACTCTGGGAGGCTGAAGCTGGAAGATTGCTTGAGCTCAGGAGTTCGAGACCAGCTGAGCCAGAACTAGACCTCATCTCTAAAAATAGCTGGGCGTTGTGTTGGGCACCTGTAGTCCCAGCTACTTGGGAGGCTGAGGCAAGAGGTTCACTTGAGCCCAGGAGTTTGAGGTTACTGTAACCTAGACGACACAGCTCTCTCCCAAGGGTAACAGGTGAGACTTTATCTCAAAAAATAAATAAATAATAGAGGGACCTCTCTGGTGGGACTCCTAGAAAAATTAGCCAGGCACTGTGGCATGTACTTGTAGTCCTAGCTATCCAGGAAGTTTGAATCCGGAGTTTGAGGTTGCTGCGAGTTATGACAATGCCATGGAACTCTAACCTAGGCAACAGAGTGAGACTCAGTCTCAAAAAAAAAAAACAAAACTTTTATTAATAGTTGGTGTTTAGAAATTTATTGCCTATAACGCTAATCTTATTGAGACCAGAAATCTTATTGACAGCAGAAATCTTGAGACCAGAAATCTGCCTCCTTTATATAATACTGAATTATAAATCATTAATTTTTTCAAACACCAAATAAACAATAGTTGGAAAGAAACACCTCTTCTCCTGTCTTCCTCCTGATCAGTTTCTGTTTACTCCTTCACTGATCAACATGGCGTCATTGCACCTGTTCATGAACATGGCGCCTCTATGCTGGATAATGATCCAGTCGGGCGAGGGTGCCACCGCCTCACGCATTTATCACTCCTCTGAGAACAGTCAAAAGCCTCTCTTCTAGCTACTTGGTAACATAGTCTTACCTCTAGATGAGTTTCTGGGCGAGCAGCTTGACAACCTCCTACATCATGTCTGTTCATTCTGTGGGGCACCTTGCCACTGACTGGTGGGGGACCAATACTACGTTCTACACAGAACACGGGCATTCAGTTTAAATCTCAGCTGGCGCATTAGAAGACTGCTATTTGTGAGACATATTGATCATCTTCGGGACTTAAGTAGTAACTTATGTTCGTACTTTTCCTAAGTATCAGTCTGCATCACTGCCATAAAACCAATGAAATAGATGTATCCTACTGTCAAGAAAACATGGGCCTAAGAGAAAAACAGACTCCTGGCTCACATCATACCTGGGTCACAAGTTTATGTTTGTTTTTAAATTACTGAAAATTAAACAAGTTTGCTTGGAGTTGGAAACCATCAATCTAAAGACTGAACAGAATTTAGAAGCATCTCGTTTCATGCTTAGAATGACCTAATCTCGTTTCATGCTTAGAATGACCTATGAATCAGAAGTTACTAGCATCTACTGATATACAGTGTTATAAAAATCACTCTGCATGCTTTAAAGGGTCACTAATGCCATCAAGGGCATTGTCTTTAATCTTATCCTGACTGAAGGACAGATGTAACCACAAAGATCCGGAAACATCAAAGTAAAATTTAGCTGGCTAGCTGGATGGATATATATATAGATATAGATATAGATATTTATATGCTGTATTAACTTAGTATTTTCTTTTCTTGATTTTTCACATTGGATAAGTCTATTTCAGACTTTTTCTGAAATATCCATGTAAGAGAAAGAAAAATTAAGGATGCTTCTCTTTAATGGTGTGAATATTAAATTATCCAGTTAACATTTCTGGGGCCACTTGAATGGCTGATTTACAGTTCAGTCTTCTTCGTACCCTAATTCAGAGATTCAGAGCAGGTCCTGGAGGATAGACTGGGATCAGTTACCAGTGTCTTAGGCCCAGTAGGATCAGGTCAGAATTTCAATGAACGGCTCCAGATCATCAAGTTTCTCCTACTGGCCTATCACGTCGGTGATTATCATTGAACACTGTCACTTCCATGCGACATGCCTCTTGGGTCTACACCTGTTTCTGACTCCTATTTTCAGCACCTAAAATAGGAGCTTACATGCCAAAGACACTCAGTAGATGCTGAATGAATTTGACTCACTCATGTTAGCAAAACCTAACAGGTAATTAGAAGCAGATACCAGAAGACAAAGGGAAAATCAGCAAATAGAGCAATGAGATTCAATGGCATTCTGATGAAGAAAACTCAGGGGATCTGGTCTCTGAGGATAGCAATGCAAACAAGTTAATATGACCGTCTGCAGATTGATGAGGACAAGTCACAGACTGGGAGAAAATATTTGCAAAAGACACGTATGGTAAAGGACAGTTATCCAAATATTATAAAACACTCTTAAAAACTCAACAATAAGAAAATGAATAACCAATTAAAAAAATGGGCAGAAGATCTGAAAAGATACCTCACCAAAGAACATCCACAGTGGGAAATAAACACATAAGATGCTCCACGTCACAGGTCATCAGGGAAATGGGAATCAGAACAATGAGATACCAGCACACATCTGTTAGAAGGGCCCCAGTCCAGGGCACTGACGACACCAAACGCTGGTGAGGATATGGAGCAACAGGAATGCTTGCTCATTCCAGGTGAGGACGCAAAATGGCGCAGCCACTTTGGAAGGGAATTTGGTGGTTTCTTGCAAAACTAAACATACTCTACCCATAGGACCCAGCAATTGTATTCCTTGGTATACAAATTAGTTGAAAACTTGTTGAAAGCCTGCACACATATGTTTATGGCAGCTTTACTCATAATTTCCAAAACTTGGAAGCAAGTAAGATATCTTCTGGTAGGTAAATGGAAGAATAAACTGTGTTACACTCAGAATATTAGTCAGTGCTAAGGAGAGCTGAGCTATCAAACCATGAACAAAAACACGTGAAAGTAAATCTGAAAAGCTAGATCATAGGAAAAGGCAAAACTATGGAGGTAGTAAAAAGATCAGTAGCTGCTAAGGGCCTGGGAAACGGGAGTGCAAGGATCTTCCAGGACAGTGAAACTACTCTGTACGATACCTTAACACCTGTAGAAAATGCTCTGAAAAGTCTACGTTTTAAAAAAGAACAGCTTACGATGCTTCAAAAGTAAAAGTCACCATAAGACCTGATTTGTGTGTACAGTCATTTCACTTAACATAACCGCTGCTGG
Source organism: Loris lydekkerianus (assembly GCA_963574355.1). Lineage (NCBI taxonomy): Eukaryota > Metazoa > Chordata > Mammalia > Primates > Lorisidae > Loris > Loris lydekkerianus. Next base: position 17,575 of record CAUYPK010114712.1, read on the forward strand.
GCTCTGTGGAGTTTAGAGGGAAACAAATGCTCCAAAGTCTAGACTCACATTTTTATGCTTCAGGTATGTTTTATGGAATTTAACCTCCAGCGTGCTACTTTATTTTATTCTGAGATAATTTCAGGAAGATGTTAAAGAAAAGAATTAAATGCGGGAGCAGACATGAAATATTTCTTTCTCTGAAGACCAGTGATGTGACTCTAAACTTACGGATTTGGGGGAGCACACAGAATCTGCCAGGCTTTACTCATCACGTTTTTATTATTCTCATTGAGATTCTTCAGGCCAGGACCAACCGGTTGGCTGTATCTCTGACATCACCAGTTACTGAATACCTGCTGTGCGCCAGGTTTACGGCTGATGCTTGGCGTGCACTTCCTGTAGACCTCACATCAAGCCTGCAGGGACATGTCCTTTTTGACACCTTATACATTAAAACTCTGCAATTCAAAAGCATTGATGATCTAAAGGTTACATAGCTAGTGAACAGAACTATCAGAATTTGAAGACTGCCCAATGGCAAAATCTAGTTGCTTTCTATACTGCGTTGTCAAGTCATTTCGTGAAAACCCTAATTCATCTTTGAAGTCCATTTTCTGTAGAGCTGGTGACATCCTATTAGTATTTCTTAACCTCTCTTATGTTTCTGATGTCAGCCTATATTATCAGCACCTCCCCACTCTCAGGCCAAGAGAGACGGGGGTGGGAGGCGTGACATAGGACCCAAATCCGGCCCGGTGGCACAGTCCCTCCTCGTGTTTGGAGTCATCTGTCTACAGTGAGCCTCAGCCTTCAGTTTGAGCTGTGACAGAGCATAAACCTCGTGTGCCTGACAGTGGAGCCAGCACAGAAAGCTGGAGACAGAGAGAAACCAGCCCCGAGGAGACTGTCCACCCCGGGGCCCCACAGCCCTGAAGTCTGCCCCTTCTCAGTTACTCAAACTAGGACAGCCCTTCTGCTTCCCTTGGCATGAGCAAGTGTGAGACGGCCTTTGCATCTTAAAATAACAGCAGTTTCCCTTATTTAAAACTGTGTAGTTCAACATTGCTGGTGGGATTGCAAAATGGCGCAGCCACTTTGGAAAATGGTTTGGTAGAAATGAAAGATACGTTTGCACAAAATCTTGTACATAGATGTTCACTGTAGCATTATCTACAAAAGCCAGAAAGTAGAAGCTACACAATGTTCATCAACTGATGAACAAAGCCCCAAAATATAACACATCCATGTAATGGAATATTTAGGAGTAAAAATAAAGGAAGCACTCCTACAAGCTACAACACGGGTGAACCCTGGGAACATCATGCTAAGTGACTCCTACAAGCTACAACATGGGTGAACCCTGGGAACATCACGCCAAGTGACTCCTACAAGCTACAACACGGGTGAACCCTGGGAATATCACGCCAAGTGACTCCTACAAGCTATAACATGGGTGAACCCTGGGAACATCATGCTAAGTGTAAGGAGCTGGTTTATGAAAAAACCCACACTGCAAGATTCCACTGATACGAAACATCCAGAACAGGCAAGTCCATAAAGACAGAGTAGATAAGCAGCTGCCTGCAGCCAGGCAGAGGGGGGGAGAGGGACTGGCTGTGTGCGGGGCTTTATTCTGGAATGCTGAAAACCTACCATTAGATAGTGGTGACAGTTACACAACTCTGCAAATGTACGTCCTAAAGCCACTGACCTGCACCCCTGATATGACCTCTACGGTGTAGGAATGACATCACCGTACAGCTGCTACTATGTTTACAGTTTGATGTTTTAAAATTTAATTATATTTATAGTTCAACTTTACCACCCCACTACTGAAAATATAGAGTGTGTAGGAAAGATTTCCTCCAACTATATGATTCTGAATTGTTTTATATAAAACACTTTACAATAACATTCTTTAATGAAGATAAAAAAATCATTAAATATTACAAAAGGAAACAAAAATAATGGGTAAAATTCCATAGTTTTGATACTTCAGGAGACATTATTATATTTGTCTATAAGTTTAGCTAAACAACTATACAATAATATTTTCAAAACTCCATTTCTTTTATACAAAAGAAATACCCTAACACAGTAGAGTCTCATAATGCCTTGGTGAACACCAATTTGGTGCTTTAAGATTTTAATGTGTTGTTGACAAATTTTCAAACTCAGGCAAGTTTAGAAATGTCTTCATATTGAATTCCTTCAACTCTGCGTCCTTTTAAAGGGCCCTACAAATTAAAATCATTTAAGAAGTTAAAAACACATTATGTAAAAAAAAGATACCACAATTAGAGATACAAATTTACCTTTCCCATATCCCTGAAACACCATTAAGGTAGTTAGCATTTCTGTAACTCTGGATTTTACAGACAATCTTCGGCCTTCTCACTGAGAACTACCCCGTCTTCCATGACACACCTACAACGCGTTATCAGTAGACACGTGGCAGAGCTCGCTGGCTGTGCAGCCTCCACTCTGCTTCCTGGCTCGCCCCGTGGTTAGGTGCAGCCATGGACCGAGTCCAGAGCACGGAAGTGAACAGAGGCGACGGCCCTGGCGTGCTTCCCTCCACGTGCCCCTCATCTCCTCCTGCCTGAAGGACAAGCATGACAGCTGGAGACACCACCTGCTGAAGACGGCAGAGCCAGGGAGCTGAGAGGACCTCGACTCATAAGTCACCGCTGGGACAAAAGCCGTTCCCTGAGCGAGGAAACCCCTTAGAAGAAGTTCACTTCTATCGTGTTTGTTACGTTAACCATTTTGAGGTTTCTTTCTCCTTTTCATAGCAAACATCACTCCTGTGAGCAACACAGACAACCCTAATATGTCTTGTTTAGCTGTAACTGCTATATAAGTCTACAGTATAAAAAATGCACCCAATTTTAAATTTATTTTCTTCTTTCCTTCATATGCAACAAAAACAAAGACATTACCTGTCACCAAAGGGGATATAACTTGGGAACACACAAGCTAAGAATATGGGATCTGGACTCAGACCCCCCACGTTCAAATCCTATTTTTAGCCAGTGACTTAACTTCTCTGAGCTCCAGTCTCCTAATCTTCTCTGCACCTGGTTATCTGCCAGTGGGGTAAGAGTAGTGCCTGTATTATTGGTTGTTGGGATTTATACAATGGGAATTATGTAACTCATTACATAAATGAGTTAAGACATAGAAAGTGCTAAAACAATATCCTAGAATTAATGACTATGAGCTCAATAATTTTCACCTTATTATTATTATTAAATCTTTTGTTTAAAATTTGAAAGTTGTTCCTCTTATAACATCATGATGACTATGAAGACACTAAGCCTAGACTAAGGTTTTAACCTTTTTTTTTTTTTTTTTTTAACTGAGAATAACTTCTCCTAAAAAGATGCTTTTTGAAATTGTCATTCTTTTAATATATAATAATCACTGTATTTAAAGGAAATAAATTCCCAGATAGTGCACGACCTAGGTTGAATTCTTCATTATTATGGCCAATTACACTTTGCTAATAAGAACAGCATATCTAGAGAATAATGTGTAAGCCAAACATTTGGGTGTATTAGGGAAATAGTTGAAAAGCTGAAGCTGTTTAGAAACAATTTATTAGGTCTTTAAAATCTGCTTAATAAATACATAAATTCAAATATTGTAATTGACATTAAAATTTAAGATGCCAGAAATGATAAAAAGAGGAGAAACTACTTGAACAATTCAAATGACTCAGAGAAACTTGGAGACAGAAAACAAATACATGTGCATACAAACACAGAATTTTTTTTTTTTTTTTAATGAGGACAGGTTGAAAAGAGAAAAGAATAAAAACTTAGCAGGCAGGCTCAGCGCTCATAGCACAGTGGCTACAGAGCCAGCCACATACACTTAGTGTAGCGGGTTTGAACCCAGCCCAGGCCAGCTAAACAATGACAGCTACAACCGAAAATAAATAAATAAATAAATAACCGGGTGTTGTGGCGGGCACCTGTAGTCCCAGCTACTTGTGAGGCTGAAGCGAGGGAGACATAATAAGACTCTGTCTAACAAAAAAACAAACAAAAAAAAAACCTTTAAAGAAACGAAATCACTGCATGCTAGCCCAGGCAATAGAGCTAGGCCTTGTCTCAAAAAAAAAAAACAACAAAAAAGTAAAAAGAAAAACCCAACTATACCTATATATCGAGCTCTTTAAATTTACAGTATTGATCTTTGCTACCTTAAATGCTTTGGGGAAAAAGGGTGGACATTTGAAAAAATGGTTGACTTCTGTGGGTCTCATCGCATTAACTTTATTACCCCTGTTAATTTTGCTATGCCAAATTGAGTTTTATACTATATGTGGAGGGGAGAGTCAAGTGAGAAAACTGCACATGTGTATACAATTTTATAAACTACAAAGACTGAAAAAGAATAGACCAAAAAAATAAATACATATGTGTGCAAATATGTATGTATGTGTATTTATATGTGTGTGTGTGTGTATATATATATATATATATATTTTTTTTTTTTTTTTTTTTTAAGAGGTTTTATTTAGGAAGAACCGAGAGAAAGTTTAGGGCACTTCCAAAGAGCGTTGGAAGTGGGCCCCTCTCATGGGGGAGAAAAGGTGAGAGGGAGACTGAGATGCAAAAGCCTGCAGGGAACAAATCCCTACCTTTGAAAGTGGCTGCAAGTCCTTCACTAGCCTCTCTGCACCTCCAGGCAGTACTGTCCCTTTTCTATTGCAGACCAAAATATTAATGGGGGTTATGGCAGGCTGAAGGATCATGGGTAATTTTAAAAATTATTTCTACTAAATTATATTTCCCAGGTTTTATACAATGAGCACACTTTCCTTTTGTAATCAGAAAACAAAATGCTTTAGTTATGGCTGAGTCATTGGAAAAAACAAGATTATAGGGTGGCGCCTGTGGCTCAGTGAGTAGGGCGCTGGCCCAATATACTGAGGGTGGCGGGTTCGAACCTGGCCCGGGCCAAACTGCAACAACAACAAAAAATAGCTGGGCATTGTGGCAGGTGCCTGCAGTCCTAGCTACTCAGGAGGCTGAGGCAAAAGAATCGCCTAAGCCCAAAACCTGGAGGTTTCTGTGAGCTGTGACACTATAGAACTCTAACGAGGGTGACAAAGTGAGACTCTGTCTCTTTAAAAAAACAAAACAAAACAAAACAAAACAAAACAAAATTATAGATGTCCAAATATCAGGGAAGGCACATAAAACCCCAAATTCTACAGTAAAAGAGTAGTCCTTTAAAAGAAAAACTATGGCACATTTTCAAAGAGTTTTGAAGTTTTCTCTGTATAAACAAACTTACAGTTTCAATGACTATAGTAGCTGAAAAAGTCTTCTCATTGATGGACTCTAGGGTACCTTCATTCCCTCTGTAGCCTCCATTTAGAACTAGGATTCTTTTTCCTACAATAGGAAAGAATATAAACCTTAATGCAAAGAAACACCCACATGTTTCTTCTAGCTTATCACAGCCACTGGATGAACATAATGAAAAATAAAAACCTTTCCTAGACTACAAGTTCTTAATTATGAAAATTTAGCTTGCTTTAATTTGTCTCTATTTAAAATTCATAAGACAGCTTGGAAACTTTATACAAATTCAAACTTATGCCTCCATACGACTGAGCCACTTAAGTACCCCAAGAGAAAGCAATGTATCCACACACAGACCTGTACATGAATGCTCATGGCAGTTTTTTAAAACAGTCCAAAGCTGTAAACAACTCAAATCCCCATCCGAGGTGATTAGACAATCTAATATATAAGCCTATATACGTATTATTGGTTGAGCACCCCCAGTCTGAAATTCAAAATGCTTTAAGATCCAAAACTTTCCGAGCACCAACATGATGCCATAGTAGAAAATCCCATACTTGGTCGAGTGTGGTGGCTCATGCCTATAATCCTAGCACTCTAGGAGGCTGAAGTGAAAGGATCACCTGAGGCCAGGAGTTTGAGACAACTGGGTAACACAGTAAGACCCCATCACTTTTTTAATTAGCCAGGTGTGGTACCATCACCTATAGTCCCAGCTAATCCAGAGGCAAGAGGATCACTTATGCCTAGGAGTTCAAGGCTTCAGGGAGTTATGACTGTACCACTGCAATCCCACCTGGGCAACTATCTCTAAAGAGCTAGATCCTATCTCTAAAAAACCATCTATTTACCTACCTATTTATCTAGATAGAGATATAGAGATATATATAAAAAAAGACAGATAGATAGATATATAAAAAACATATAGATATATAGAGATATATATAAACAATTTTCCACATCTGACCTCATGGGACAGGTTGGAGTCAAAACAGTTAAAATTAAAAATTATTGAAAATATTATATAAAATTACCTTCAGGCTATGTGTATAAAGCATATATAAAACATAAATGAATTTTATGTTAAAACTTGGGTGCCAGCCCCAAGATATCCAATTATATATGTGCAAATATTCCAAAATCCAAAAATCTCCAAAATCTGAAATACTTTTGGACCCAAGCATTTTGAATAAAAGATATTCAACCTGTAACAACAAGGCTAATATAACAAATTCTACCCATATATGTCTGTGTTTTGCTTCAGAAAAAATATGTACTCTAGGAAGGTGAACATCCATTCTTGCCATAAGACAGCTGAATCAGAGTATGAGTCCACTATTACAACACCTGAAGTCAAATGGGGAAGAGTCACACTGGCAGTTAACATTTCTGAAATGGAAACATGTCTATAACCATCAAGTAATGTCAAAATAAAAATAAAACAAAACATGAGAACCCCATGGTACTAAGACAGGAATTGCTCATTTTGATGACATATGTATGAAATGGTCTGCAAACACAATTACCTGGTGCTGGAATTACTGTCTCTAAGTGAGTCTGGTCAAGTTTCAGCTTGTCTCCAGAATCAATCATCTTTACAACAGCTGTGTATTTGTCAATTACTTCCTGTCATGGAAAATGAACACTTGTATAATTAAATAAGTGAATGATCATTTAAAAGGATAAAAGTAAATAAAACGAAAACAAATGAAATTCCAATCAAAAGATAAGACACTATTTTCTACATGCCACATTATGATTTCTCAGTCTTTGGTTCTCAATAAGGAACTCGATTCAAAGGTCAGTTAAAGTTCTCATCTGGAAAAAAAACAAGGCACTGGTGACCTTAGAATAAGACTTTATGAAATCTAGTGGGAGGGGTAATTTTGCCTGTTTTAAAGTACAGTAGAAGAGCAATTCAGGCATGCACAAGGCCAGGCGCTGGAATAAAACTATATTTAGGAAAAGCAAAATGAATAAAAGGACTGTTGGTAAAAAGTTTAAAATCCCAGAGTCGCCAAAAGACAGTTTCTCAGGCAAAACATAGGGAAGCCCTCGAGAGCCCTCTGGGGGGTGTAATTATACTGCCCTTCACTTAAAAAGAATGTATTTTGCTGATTAACAGGCAGGCAGGCTGAGTTTTTGAAGAGCCACCCATGGGATCTCATACATGTTACTTGCCCCAGTAAGAAAACGGTTCAGGGTTAGATACAAACTGTGGTTGGAAAAGAAACATTTCTCCAACAGTCATGAATTCTGCCTCCTTTTCATGGAATAATGAGGAACTTCAGGTATAACACTTCTGCGACTAGGGCTTGCTTTTCAAGAAAACACCAAAATAGCTTCACAGGATGACCTGCAGCTTCCCTCACAATTCTACCCATAATGGCAAGCTCTTACCTTAACAACACCCTTCTTCTTATGGTATTTCTCACCCAGTTTTTTGGTTATAATTTTTACGACAATTTCCTAGAAAATAATAACAAAAGATGAAAGGAAAAGACATAAATCATCTTTTCTGATTTGCTTTTTCCTATTAAATCATGTTCACCAAAAACCATAGCAAAATGTAATTTTTCTGCTAAATAAGAAATTACCGAGTGCTAAGCCTTCCCAACAAGGACAAAACATTTCCTTAGTAATCTTTTATTTCTTGTTCCTTTTGTTCAACATGGTTACCAAGAGGGGAAAAATATTTACAAAATGCCTGATTTCTTCAGTTGAAGGTTTTTTGGCATGTAGGACTTTTATCTGTAAATTTTCAACGCTATTAATTCATGTCTTTCACAGGTAGCTTTTTTCTCCCCATTTCGGAAGTGAAAAGTGCCAAGGGTATTAAATGGTCAACGCTCATTGCTGATGAACTCAGATAGTAAGAGTCTCACTGGACAATGCAGGGAACGGAGTCTTAGAGCACATGCTGGATAATCTTCTCAATGGTCTTTCAATTTTTGATTCAAATGTGATTCCTCCAGAGTAGCCCTGGCTAAAAGTATGATACTTCTAAGCATCTAATTCTCAAATGGGATAGAAGTCTGGGCTTGTTTTGCATTAATGAATTCTAACTGATCTGGATTACCTAACTGCTAAAAATGAAAATTAAATTGCCCAACTTACTACTACATTCACTGCAGTGATTCCATATTTGTTACTTCCAGTGAATATATTAAAGAGTTTGTCACAAACATTTCATAAAGCCATGCTTAAAATTATGTTAACAAAAATTTAGTCAGGACTTAGGGTAAAGAATATTTCATAGTCAAGACATGTTTAAGGGAAAACCTGAATGGTCTCTGAAGCTTATATTATAAAACTTTCTAAATGAAGCTAATTAATGCTAAAACAACTTCCCTGATTAAGCCATAATATTTCTGGGCTAAATATCTCTTTAAAGACCCTCATGGGCTGACACTCTAATGGAAGATAATTTATTGCATCAGTGTATTATTGACTCTTACCCACACCACTTTGTTTGAAATGACTTTTTTTCTGAGTTCAGAAAGAAAGAAAGCCCTCCAAGTCTCTCTCTGTGGATTCCTGGCTATACTATTAGGTTGTTTCAAAAGTTTTGTCCGTTTTAATGTCGTGTTTTTGTAGCTCCGTATCTCAATAAATATTTATTCTACTGTGTCGTGGTATATACTGATTGATGGAGAATTTTGTACTCTATATATTGATGCTGTTCATTTTTTTCTACTTTTAATTTTTTTAATTCTTTTCAGCCTATTACTATATGATGTCATTAAG
>CAUYPK010114713.1:0-61401 GCA_963574355.1 Loris lydekkerianus
ACAGATGTCTTTGTTATATTGTGACTTTTGGTCTTCTGGGTATAAACCTAGTAAAGGAATTATAGGATCGAATGGCAGGTCTATTTTTAGGTCTCTAAGTATTCTCCAAACATCCTTCCAGAAGGAACGTATTAGTGGGCATTGCCACCAGCAGTGTAGAAGTGTGCCCTTTCCTCCACATCCATGCCAACAATGTGAATCAATTCCACATTTCTGCAATTGTGAATTGTGTTGCAATAAACATTTAAGTGCAGAGGTCTTTTTTGATAAAAAGTTTTTTTTTCCCCCCCATTGGGTTATGAAGTATTAAGTAGTGGGATTGCTGGATCAAATAGTAGTCTACTTTTAGTTCTTTGAGGAATTTTCATACTGTTTTCCATGGAGATTATATAAATCTACAGTACTACCAATAGCATGTAAGCATTCCTTTCTCCTTCATCCACTCCAACTTCTGTTGTTTTTGGACTTTTTAATAAAAGCCATTGTAACTGGGATGAGGTGATATCCCATCATAGTTTTAATTTGTATTTTCCTCAAGATTCGTGATGTTGAGGCTTTTTTTATATGTTTGTTGGCCATTTGCCTATCTTCTTTCGGAAAGCTGCTGTCCATGTCTTTTGACAAATTTTTAATAAGATCGTTTATTTTTTTCTTGCTGATTTGCTTGAGTTATTTGTAGATTTTGGATATTATCCCATTTTTTAATGTACAGTTTGTGAATATTTTCTCCCATTCTGTACGTTGTCTATTTGCTCTGTTGATTATTTTCTTAACCATGTGGAAGCTTTTTAGTTTAGTCCAATACTATTTATCTTTGTTGTTGTTCCTGTAATTCCCATTGGGGTCTTAGTCCTAAATTCTTTGCCTCAAGGTTATTCACAATAGCTACAAAGAAAATAAAACACCTGAGAATATACTTAACCAAGAAGTTGAAACATCTTTAGAAGGAGAACTATGAAACACTGAGGGGAAAAAAATGCAGATGACACCAACAAATGCAAAAGCACTTCATGCTCATGGATAGGTAGAATGAACATTATTAAAATTTCCACACTACCCAAAGTGATTTGAAGATTCATTAAAATTTTCATCAAAATACCCATGTCATATTTTATAAATCTAGAAAAATAATTCTGCACTTTGGAACCAGAGAAGGACCAGAATAGCCAAAACAATCATAAACATAATGAACAAATCTGGAGATATCACATTGCCAGACTTCACACCATACTAAAAGGCTATTGGAACCAAAGCAGCAAAATATTGGTACAAAAATAAAGACATAAGCCACTGGAACAGAATAGAAAACCCAGATATAAAACCATCTACTTATGGCCAACTGATATTTGACAAACAAGACAATAGTGCCATGGGGAAAGAAGGTTTATTCAATGAACTGTGCTGAGAATATTGGATAGCCACACGCAGAATATTGAAACAAGAAACCTATCTTTTACTAGTCACAAAAATTAATTCAAGAGGGCTTAAAACTTTAATGTAAGGCATGGAACTATAAGAATTCTAGAAAAAAATGTAGGAAAAACTCTTTTAGATGCCATTTAAATTTTAAATCAGCATGTTGACTACACTCACACATACCACACACACACACTTCCCTGCACATCAATTTGGGGAAAATTTGCATCTTCCCAACACTGAATCTTCTAGCCCACAAACACATATTACCAGCATATATTTTATTCTCTCAAGAATATTTTGTAATTTTCAATATACATAATTTTTACACATTTTTAAGATTTACTTATATTTGATTGTTTTTGCCATTTTTAAGACATATTGCTTTAAATTTTATTTTTTATTGTTTAATACTGGCATACAGAAATACAATTGATCTTTAAGTATTGTTCATATGTACATTGATTTCACTAAATTCACTTATAAATTCCTACACTCTGAATTTTTTCACTATTATATGCACAGTTATGTTTTTGCAAATTCTGTTGGTACTCTTTCTATACAATTGATGTGACTTTTTTCTTACTTTAGTGCATCGGCCCAGTTTTCCCATTCAGTTTTAAATAGAAATGGTAATGGCAGGTTATTGTTGTCTCATTCCGATCTCTAGGGCAGATACTTTCAATAAGTCATCCTTAAATGTTATGCTTATTATGGACTTTTGAAAATAATCTTCACCAGAATAAGGTTGTGTTTTTGTTTTCTATGAACTGATATTGCATCTTATCAAATGGTGGAACTGTATCTATTGACATAATCATGTAATTTTTAAATATCTGTTATATCTAAAATATTCTTTTCAGCATCTTGATGTTGTAAAGATAAGGTATATAACACTGTATAGTGATATATGTAAGATAATTGGGGGTATGCCATCTTTATCTCTGTTAAGTGGTTCCCACATGTTCTTAAAATTTTAGTTCTGATTAAATGCATGACAAAAAGTAGGTGTCTCTGTTTCATAGAAGGTTTGAACTTCTAAGTTCCAGTGCTGGGATTCCGGCTGAATTGTATATTTTTCCTTTGTAGGGAAGCAGGCTGCCTTAGATCCATTCACATTGCGGAACCTTCTGCCAAATTCAACTGACAAGTATTACACTTACAATGGCTCCTTGACATCTCCTCCCTGCACAGACACCGTTGACTGGATTGTTTTTAAAGACACAGTTAGCATCTCTGAAAGCCAGGTAATCTCTGACATTCACACAAATGCAGTAATTTGAAGCAATTTAAAAAAATTATTCTTTAGCTTTGCATTAGAATTTCTGTTGTAAAGCATTTACTTATACCTTTGAAGCAGATACGCTAAATGATTTGGTCTTCTTTCCAGTTGGCTGTGTTTTGTGAAGTTCTTACCATGCAACAATCTGGTTATGTCATGTTGATGGACTACTTACAAAACAATTTTCGAGAACAACAGTACAAGTTCTCTAGGCAAGTGTTTTCCTCATACACTGGAAAGGAAGAGATTCATGAAGCAGGTATGCATTGAAATATAATTTTTCTGCAATTCTTGCAGAACTGATGTTACAGGAGGTAATTGTGATATGATGCAAAATACACAGGACTTAGAATTTTAGAAATATTTTCATTATTAGTTTTGTAACTTTAGGCAAGCTATTTAATTCTTTGAATCTCTATTATCACATCTATAAAATCATAATCAGAGAATCCATTCTTCCTCATATGAACAAACACATTTTATAAGTGATAAAAACTGAGATTCAATAAAAAAGTTATTTTTCCAGAATATCCAGGAATATCTAGCAAAGTTACATACATATGTCCTAATTCAATTTATGGCATGGCATGTGCCTGGGTTAAGAGTGATATTTTAAGAAAGGAATGAATATGAGGATGGGTGTTCAGAGCTTGGGGACATCACTACTAGTTGAGATGATGAGGGAACCTTCATGGAGGAACCATATTTGAGCTGAATCTTGGCACATATTCAGGTTTTCAAGTGAATTGTTAATGATTTTAAAAACAATCTTCTTCCTATATCCTTCCTTGGGGAAAAGAAGTATGTTCTTGTTAGGTGCAGCCAGTGGAGATGACAGCAGTAGGGGTGTCTTTTAAATGACTTTTGTGTATTTTGAAGAAGAAAGATCAATCAGAAGCCTTTAAAAATGTCCGGTGAACACAATCAGATAGATCTGCTGATTTGTTCTTTTTAGTTTATGTAGAGATTATGCCAATTCATGTAAGACATAGTTGAAGTGGCTTTCATTTGGGGACTTACAATCTTTCAAGTAGATGGTCTTCTTTGATCTCAGTCCCGCAATGAATTTTTTGCCACATGCAATATTAATTTAATAATCATCTTCTTTTGAAGATTAGGCCATAAAACAACATGGTTTTATGTTAATGTGGTATTTGTGAAATTGTTTATCCTTTAACAAAAAAAAAATAGAGCTCAAGTGATGAATAGCTATATTTAATATGACATTAAGTTTTAAATTAAATTGCTCTGAAGCGAGGCGGTTTAATTATATTTCTCCCAGCACTACAAAATACTGTAACATCCTGTCTGGTAAATAATAGACAATTGATTAGGGGGAAAAGTGAGTTTAATTATCCCTTTTTCTCAGCATTATAGACCAAATAACAAATTCAATGAATATGACTTTTTTTATGTACTTTTATCAATTATATTTTATTAAACCCCTCTGTGACTTTATTGCTTTTAGAATAAAATGTAAATCACTTGTCATTGCATAGTAAGTTCTGCTTACTTCTCTTCAACTAGCATCCTTCTCTTGTGTTGAATTCATGAAGTTTCCTGAATATAAAGACTGCATTGTTCTAGGTTGCATTTATGCACGCTCTTTCCCTGCCTCCTTCTCATTCTTCAAAACTCTAGTAGGGCATTGCATCCACGGGGAGGCCATCTCTTACTCTACTACCCCAAATCTGATTCTGGCACCAGGCACAGGATTGCAAACTAAGGAGGCACCATACCTAAAGAGTTCATGGCACATGATGCTCATCTGGAGTTGTGCATTGGCCTGGGTATGCCAAACTTCACAGTTGCCATAGAATGGTACTGATCTATGTACTTACTTAACGGTAAAGTATGTTACTTATGTCACAGTATTTAGCTATGTACTTACCCACTGGACTCTGAGCCTTGTGAAGGAAGTGACCAAGTTGTTTAGTCTCTCTTTCACTAAATATTCACTGCATGACTGAAAGAATCCATTTCTGTATAATAAAAACATAGAAGGTAATGCTTGATGTGTGTGCTTCCTGCGCTGTTTAATGTTCAATCTACATGTAATTCTGGTTTAAAGTAGAACATTGTTTTCACAGTTAAGTGTTAAAGACCCAAAGAAATAACAGTAATAACAAAAGTGGTGATAGCTGGTATGTATTTTGTGACTTCACCAGGAATTGAACTATATAGTATTTGATTTAAACTTATATTATTTTTATTAAGTTGGTCTCATTTTCCAGTGTGGGAAGCTGTTTTAGAATGGCTTGCCAAGTTTACCCAACCAGAAAGGGATAGAGTTGGTATTTGAACCCAAATCTCCCTGATTCTAAAACCTTGCAAAGTTCTCTCCATTGTTATGTTTATGAAGAAACATAATTTCTGCTTATATAATTTTTTCATATAAAGTGATGACCTAGAGATATAAAACATCAAAAAAAAAATAGTATTGGCTTGTTATTGCTTTATTTATCCTAAGGTCAAACACAGGAACACTACTTTCCAAACAAATTGGCATTTAGGATTATATGAATGTACGATAGCTCCTATACAGTAAGGAAAGCAATTTTCTTGAGTGGAGCTTCTGCCAATCACTTTTCTTAGAGCAGTTGTATATTTTAGAATTTCCCATTTTACTGAAACACTATTGTGACTACCAGAGTAATAATAATTTATCACCTGTTTGTGATTTAGCTCCACAGTGATTAAAATGGCAGAATTAAGAAGAAAAAAAGGACTCATTTAATCTAAGGGGTGTGCTCTCACCAGCAGACACAACGTAAGCCTATGTGGCACACCCGGGTGAAGGGCTCAACTACAACTTGAACTTTACCTAACAAATGCAGACACGGTAACCTTATCATTTGTGCCTTCATATTAACCCGAAATTTAATAAAAAGAAAACAAATGCAAAATTTAAGAAAAAATAAGTTTTACAATAAAAATGTACACCGGCTGCTTTGGCTATGTACTCAGTCCTACAAGTGCCTGCTTCCCTGGCTTCCCCAAGAAAATCCAACCACACCAACATTGTGTGATATGTATATTTTGACTAGAGATTCATGGAGTAGTGGGGGGAAGACAAAACTTTGCATATCCCCAAAACTTAGGGCTGCAACTTAGAAAATATTGTTTAGAAAGTGTTATTCTTTTATATGATATATCTTTAGGAAAAACATGTACACTCAAAAGCCAATACTAGCTTTTCATTAAAGTTTCATGTCTTTACAATTATCCGCTTTTATTCTAAAATCGTGTAAGCAGAAGCTCATCTCTTTTGCACTCCCTTTGCTTAGCCCCAGAGCCCTGCCCATCATATTTCTGATGCTCCTCTTTGGTCAGTCTCCCTTACAGAGTCTCTGCAGCTGCATTGAACCCACTTGATTCTTCGTATCTTTCCAAGGCAGAAGAATTATCTTAGTCCCACGTCCTCCAAACTTGCCTCCCCATACCTATCCCACTGAGGTCAGCACTTGTTTTCCAAGATGTTATCACCCTTCTAGGGGAGTCAGAGGTTATAAAGAACAACATACACTTGTAGCCACATTTATGATTTTAAAGCTTCAATCTTTGTCAAAATATATGACTTTGAGACAGCAGTGAAATATATTAGAAACTCAGGTCATGGCACTTGCAGGGTCTTATCCATGCAGTTAAATGTTCAGTTAACTCTTTTTTAATTGATGTCAGCCATCAGATAATTATGATGTCATTATCAGATAATTAATTTGTATGCCACTACAAATTATAGGGCCTTCCTAGGACCCATAATTGAAAGTAATTCTTCTTTCTTCTGAAGTATCAAGCCTCCTTACCTATAGTTCTTATACTTTGCATTGCATGCCTTTCCTTAGAAGTGTTTGTGTGCACACCTTAGTTTCGTGGTAGATCTAACTGATCGATCTCAGTATTATCTATTTCCCCTGATCAAGCACCTGTCAAGTAGGAAATGCTGTCTGACTCCTTGACGGATGATGAACAAATGAATGAATTGACATGTGGCCAGAGCTTACTTAACACTCAGCCTTTGGGGTTACAGAGAGCATGTGTGTTCCTGGCAACAGCCACAGAAGGAATGACTGGCCAACTTGTGAGACAGGCTGGCGCCAAGTTCTTCTTTGATGAACATCCTTTAAATAACTAAAACTCTGCAAAAGCCTTCATGAGAATACAATAGAGGAGCATCAGCATATGTGTGCAGTTCATGTTCAGAATAAATATTCCAGGGAAAGGAGGATTCTAGTTTTAAAAAGGTAGTATCAGTGTCACAATATCATTGTTAAATAGTTTCCTCCGTGACTGAGAAAAAAGAAAGAGGTAAATAATTTACTTTCTTCATTTTGGCTCTCTTAATCCTCTTTAAAAGTACTATTGCATTTAACCATAATAAACATTTATCATATTTTTATAGTCTTCTCTTGTATAACATTCTTTAAAAAAGTGAGCACCTCACATTTTGTTTTGCAATCAAAAAGGGGGAGGCATCTGATGATAGATTTTCTTTTTACCAACCATAGCAATTTTTGCTTTATCCATCATGAGTAATGACATTGCGCAGTGTTATTATTATCTGCCTTGCGCACATACACTGTGTTCTTGTGGTAGTTGCTTCTTTGTTTTCCTTAATGCTACCTCCTTTTCTACTTTTTGGAACTGAATTTGAGAATGACAATTGAGGATTGCATTTATGCTCGGAATTTATTATTTATTAAATTTAATATGAAAATAAGTTATTAATTACATGAACTTTGTAAAAAAAGAAAATATATTTAAGCACACAGAAGAAAAAATCCCCTGTAATGTCACTACCCAGAGATAACTATTGTGAGTATTCTAGTGAACAGCCTTTCTCTTAAATTAAAAATATACTATTATATCTCTCAAAATGAGACTACACTGCATGTCCGTTTGTTGTCTTTTTTACTCCATGTGATATAGGTATATTTTTAATGCACCATCTTAGTTTTATGCAGCATTCCATTCTATAGTTCTAACGATTTATTAAAACTAAATCGGTTTTTCGGCTGTGGACAATTTTTGTTGTTACTTCTCTCATTTTGACAAAGAGAGAAGTAAGAGCTGGCATGAAAATTGTCAAAATCTTGCTCTCAATAAATACATTGTAGAAAAATGTATTTTGCAAAATACATTGCAAGTAATTGCAAAGCCATGGGAGGACTGCAGATTTAGGTAAGTTCTTGGAGGTTGCAGGCCAGGCTTTCTTCATTTTTATATTCACAGAAGGGACCCAATAAAACTTTGCGACGGAACACATATTTTATCAGAACTTTCATCCTCTATGTTTTCACATTTGTGCAGATCTAGTATTTATGAGAAAGGCATTTCTTATTGACATCATAAAATGGGCAGTGGATCTTCTAAGGATCCTAGAATTTAATAGAACTGTCTGATCTGGAAGGAGTTAGTAAAAGCTGTTCTTTAAATACTGAGTACCATATGTGAATAATGATGCAACATAGCACAAGTATAAAGTAATGAAGTTCGACTACCCCTTCCCTTCAGGCACCACTGGCTTTTATGCTACACTCTTACCGCCTAACAAGGTTCGCTCTCTAAGAGGCAGGAGCCTGCTAAGGCACAGGGGAGAAAAGGCTTGGGCTTTACAGTTCTGTAGACTTGATTTCAAACCCCAGCACCAATATTTATTTGCTGTATAAAAACTGTCAAGGTGTTTAACCTCAGTCAGCTTCAGTTTCTTCACTTATAAAACTGGAAAGTTAAAAATAGTCACCTTATAGAGTTGTTGTGGGGTTTAAATGAGATAGAGTTTGCAAAGCAGTACAGTTCTTTGAATGTAGTGTGCTCCAGACTCAGAACTAGTATTATTGTAAGGTGCATATATATGTATAAAGACACAGGATGTTACAAGTATGACATACTATCCATATTTTCCATGTGTTTCAGAATAATTTGTTAAAGAAAATTCTGGATATGCTTCAAATTTAATTTTCTAATACAGTAATATATTTAATACAGACCAATTTTTTAAATAGAATGTAAATTTTTTTTGAGGCAGAATAAAGTGAAGGGAGTGTCTTTGTAGCACAATATATTTGAGTTTGAAAATTTTCTGCAATTTTCTGAAAAACGTCGTGATGAACTTTACATTAGTATACTTACCTTCTTGAAGGCCAGTGGTTGTAAATAGCATTTGTCATGGTCACCTGTTGTATGTTAGCACTATATTTATATTCAAAAAAGCAAACTGAAGATTATTTACTTCTTAGAAGATTATAGATTACAAATTTAATGGCTGACAAAGTTACTCTGTGTCCCCGGAGAAGATTGGGTGAAGTAGGTAGAATTCCAAAGACTTCTTTGGCTGTCTATTATATAAAGTAAATAATGTAAGCATTTATAAATGCAAGACCATATATTTTCCAATTATTACATTTAACACTATATCAATGTTTACAATCGTTTTATTTAGATCTGCTACTCCCTAAAGAGAAATACAACTTCCTTGGTTATCTTCTGGGTCTATAAGTCTTAAGTTTCTCTCACATAACCACAGGACATTTCAACCAAAACTTGGTGAAGCGTTTAAGCTTTTAATACACAATATGTGTAATTTTGAAAAGTACCTGTCTTAATATTTTTTTTAAATGAGACTCAGAAACTAAAGAGATGGTGAACTTATCAGTGTATATTCACAGAGCGCTTTTTTCATGAGCTATGGTAAACTGTACAGAAGTTCAAATTAGTAAAACCTGGTGTAGTCTCTGGTAATTATTACATTTTCTCTTTCACTCCTCAAGAGGCATTTCTCTGTCTTTTTATATCCATCGACATTTTTCTCATTATGCAAAGAACAAAGACTGCACCTTCTTTCTCTAAGTAAACTGTCCCTTTTCTAAGGGACAGTGCAGTGAAGACAGAGCAAACCCACATCTTCCCTTGGTCATCTACATCAGCTTTCTTGATTAACAAAGAGATGTGTAACAGCCAAAAAATTAATTTATATTTCTCCTTCCCCATTTCTTTTCCATTTTTCTTTCCCTCCACTTTTTCCTTTTTCCTTGTGATCAGTGCTCTGCTTATTAATTTTTTGGTGCTTGTTTCACAAGTCATGTGTGTTCTCATGTACTAGGTTTCACTCTTCAGAGTGAAACAGAAATAACGAGGTGATGAGTAATAAACCACAAGACTTTGTTTCAGCTAAGACTTTGTGAAGCATTTAAACTTTCCATGGAAAATATGTGTAATTTTGAAAAGCACAACCTAATTTTGTCTAAATAGCAGATTTAGTTTTACTAGTTTATTGGGCATTCTCTGTAATAGACTTAGTAAGCAGTAATTACATCTTACTAAGAGCTTGCTAAATCTGGGGTTAGAAACTATCACAGGAATGAGCTTCTGTTTATTGTTATTTTTAGAGTCTCACTCAGACACCCTGGGGTTGAGTACCCTAGTGTCATAGCTCATTGCAACCTCAAACTCTTGGGCCACAGTGATCCTCTTATCTTATCCTTCTGAGTAGTTGGCATGCCTGCCAAAATACCTGGCTGGTTTTCTACTTTTTGTAGAGACTGGGTCTCCTTCTTGCTCAGTCTGGTCTCTAACTCCTGAACTCAGGCAGTCTACCAAGGTGAGCCTCCCAGAGTGCTAGGATTACAGCATGAGCCACCACATCCAGCCTGGGAATGAGCTTCTTAAAGGCAAAAATTAGCCCCTTCATCTGTATGTCAAAAGTGCCTGGAACCCAGCAGATGAGAGTGGATTGCTAAAAATGAGTGTTTCAAAAAGGACATTTATAGCTGCTTTATAAAAAATAGTACTTCTTCATTTTGTTCAGTAAGGACCCTTTTCCATTTCTATAGTACTGGCGCACTTACTTGCTCTCTTTGTGACTTGACATGGGCCTCACATATATCAGAGGCTGACGCATAGCCAGAGACCTACAAGAACCAGGTTGTCCTTGGTCTGCAGTCAATAAAGAATCAATAGCTATGACCCAGATCACACATAGACATGGAAAGGAATCAGGATGTGAAATATGTGTCTGAAGAAGGAAGTAGAACTTCAGGTGGCCCCTGTGGCTCAAGGAGTAGGGTGCCAGCCCCATATACCGGGGTGGGAGAGGGGTGGCAGGTTCAAGCCTGGCCCTAGCCAAAACTGCAAAAAAAAAAAAAAAAAAAAAGAAGGAAGTAGAACTTCAAAAGACTTCTGAACTTCACATTACCAAGGAAATTATATTATTGTTACTATTTTATTCTATGGGAACTTGTATTTGGTGTCTGAGTACCTATTGATCTGGAAAATCCTTCTTGATTTTCAATACAGATGGAAAATTTAATATGTATTAATCACTTCTTTTATGATCATTACCCAGGTTTGTATTTAAAGATTAATTAGTATACATGGAATTAGCTAGATTGTTACTTAAAAGATCTAGTTCTATCTTATAGAAGGGCAACACTTCGGCAACATTATAATCTATATATAGAAATATAGGCTTTTCTCTTGAAGACTTCCTAAAATGCATCTGGGTCTTGTTCCGTAAAATTCTGTGATTCAGTATCTGAAAGATGAGCTTTAGCTGTAGCTTTACATGTATAACTAAAGCTAAATTGTTAATTAGCAGTAAACACAAGGAGTATTTTAAAAATTAATCTCTAATTAAAATTTAAAGGTATTAAACACATAGCTAATAGACTTAAAATGGAAGGAAGTCTTATATATTTAAAAAGGAAGAGAGTAAATAATGAATACCTGCTGGAAAGGAAATACAAAGTTCTTTTGGGGGTCCTACTGATTCTTAAAATTTGAAGCATCTAACTGATCACTGCTATTAAGGCAAGATAAATAGAGACATCCAGCCAAAGTGGTTTATGCTGTTTAGGCAGCAGTCCTTTGGATATTTTGAAAGTAATACTTCTCTCAAAAGATTTTTATGCTTTTATGAATGAGTACATTCATAAAACTAAAGTATTTTAAGATGTTTGTCTTAAAAAAGTATAGTTCATTTTTAAATCATTACTCTCTAAAAAGTGAGAGTGATATTTAAAGGACAAAATCTGCAAATGATATTGTCTAGAAGCATTTTTCACCTTCTAAAAGTAGGCTTGGAATTCATTAGGAAAAAGGAATGAGGACTGGCCCCGATTTGATGGTCTTCTGCCATCTGGTGGACATTAATAGAAGTGTCAGTACATAGAGTGATGATGCACTCTGGACCTAAGAGAGGGTAGGCTCAGTGGAGGTGGGTAATCAGTGGGACCTCACCCATGGTGCATAGTGCAAGGGCACATGTCAAATCTATTAAGAGGAGAGTATATATGTCTTAACACAACAAGTAAGTAAATTAGGTGAAGGCTATGTTAACAAGTTTGATGTAAGCATTCCAAATTATATATAAAATCCTCACATTGTACTTCAAAAATGCATTAATATACACAGTTATGATTTAATAAAAAAACACAGTTTTTAAAAAATTATGACATTTTCTATTCTAAATCTATTGACATATTTTCATATACATGTTTAAAAGGCAAAGCTAGAATGTATCTTTTTTATGTTTCTACATTTTTATATTCTGAATTCATAAGTTTTGATAATGAAAGAACTGTCCTCTTAGTAAGCTCCTAAAGGAATATTCCAGTCTAAAATATTTTTAAGCAAAAAATGACATCACAGGTCTACAGTGAAAAATTCTCTAACTCATATAAAGTTATACATGTATTTATATAAATAATGCATATTAATTCTTTTCTGAATCATTTCTATGCCATTGCTAGTATAGTGTATACATGCTAAAATTGCTAATACTAAGTACTGTATGTAAAATTTTTTTCAACTTGCCAGGTGAATTATTAGTTGTGAGTGCCCTCCTGTGTTCATGAGACGAATTACAGACTAGTAGAGACAAAAAGGTCGCATTCTGATGCAGCTGCTGGTGTATTTCCTCTGAGTCCATGTAATTTTTCCATCAGTAATGATTGGTTGACCTAGGTAGACTGCATGCTCCCAACTGGCTTTGTAACTACAAGTACCACCTGAAAACAAAGCCTATATTCTGTGAGTGTATTAATTAATCTTTGTTCTGAAAGTGGTTTCTCTCCCATTGCTTTTCAAATCTGCCTGGCCTGTGAAGACATTATATCTTACTTCGTTAACACAAGATCATAAAATTTTATAATTTTTCTCCTCCAAATTAGTCCAAACTATCACACTGTGAGTGTGTTTTAGGAAGAACAAGGCACTCTTTCAGGTGGGACTAAATTTTTGGCATGATTTCCAGGATGGACTTGAATTCATTTTAAGAAGTCTCTTAGTGATTTTTCACAATATTATTTTTTTAGATAAGACAAATCTTCTCATGTCTTGAAATTATTTATTTAATTTTTTAATCATTGCAAGGTGGTATTTTTGTCAGCATGTCTGCAAAAATAATAATATGATCATTTTAGTTCTATGGTTTTCACTGGCTGGGAATTGTAAATTATTTTAAGGATTCTCTAATAACAAAATGTCCAATAATAAACTATTGTAATCTAAATTTTCTTTACCCTGAGCTAAATATATTCCTCAGGTACAAAACAAGAGAAATAAAGGCATCATGAACTTATAAATATCCTTTATTTATTTCTAAAAATGAAAATTTAAGCCAAATATATTCAAGACCATATTCTAAGGCAGTATAGAAATAGAGAGCTATGGTTCTTACATTTATAATCTTCTAGAACAGTTAATACTCACAATGAAATCATGAAAGTGTGCAAATAATGCAATAATGTAAAACAAAATAGGTGATCAAAAATGACACAGATCATGTTGTAGAGATCAGAATCTACATAATGGAGGTAATTTCCCCAAGACCATTCCTGAAAAAGCACCACGGTGAGAAAGTAGAACTTTTTAATCTTATATTGAAATAAAAGAAAATACAAATCTTTATGGAATATGTCTTATTAAAGTCTTGGAGGCTAACAGTTATATAAATAGCTATACTTTTTTTTCCTCTGAAGTGTGTAGTTCAGAACCAGAAAATGTTCAGGCTGACCCAGAGAACTATACCAGCCTCCTTGTTACGTGGGAAAGACCTCGAGTAGTTTATGATACAATGATTGAGAAGTTTGCAGTTTTGTACCAGCAGTTAGAGGGAGAAGACCAAACCAAGCATGAATTTTTGACAGATGGCTATCAAGATTTGGTAACTATACGATTAATTATTTTATGTTTGATAACATTATGGTTTAATTTCCAATGTGAGAACTTACTAATGATTATAAATTTTTGCCCTTAGTTACTTTAGACTTTGTACCGGGTTATCTAGTGGGGTCAGGTGGGGGCAGCCAAAGCCCTACTAACTTACGTCAAAAGTTACCCTGAATTATAGGGACGTGATTTTGCCAACAGTAACATTATAGAAGGGAGACATTTGGAAGACTTATGAACCAGAGATTATTTAATGCAGTATCTCATGACAAATAAAAGGATTTAGAGAACAGCTAAATAAATACCTTGAATAACATCTCACAGTTGTATATGTACAATAAGCACGCATTCATACTCATTTAAAATAATTTGTATATGCAACTTTCTAAAGTTATATCTGATTTTTGAAAAGCAAAAAATTCCTAGTTTCCCCATGTCTTTGCAAGTATCACAATTTAGTGGTATTCAATTTAGTGACATTGCAGAAGCTTTTTTGTATGTTAATAAAATACAAATATTTTTCATTGACCAATGAGAAAATGTTTTCTAGAAAAGATGTCTACTGCACTAATTGCCCTGTCACTATTCGTAGTATTACTGTGAGAATAACAGATTTGTGTAATCATTCACATCTTTCTTTTAGGGTGCTATTCTCAATAATTTGCTGCCCAATATGAGTTATGTTCTTCAGATAGTAGCCATATGTACTAATGGCTTATATGGTAAATACAGTGACCAACTGATTGTTGACATGCCGACTGATGACTCTGGTAAGTGCCCACCTTATTCCAAATAGCACCTAAATAAATCAGGCTGGGTTAGGCACTAGATGAACTGACGCTTTCTCTCTGACTTTATGTTCTTTTGGCCAAAAAGCAAGATGTTTTACGTCTGGATCATCAGGTAATTTTGTGAGGCCTGGGACCTGTTTCTCATTTAGCTGATCTGGTGCAGGACAATAATTGAATTTGTCCTTATACTGAAGTTTTCCATTTGCAAAATAAAAATAGTAAAGTCTATCTTTAAAGTTTATAATGGTCATCGAATGAAATTTACTATGTGAACATTGAGACTGTTGTGGATAATTAAGAGTTGCATAATTTTAATAATTAAGAGTTGGTTTCATTTCCTTTTTCAGCCCCCAAAGCATTATGTAGTAAGTATTTACATGATTCTGAGATCATGTGAGGTATTTTTAAATACCTATACGAAGCATCTCAACACTTTATCTTAGATATTTTTATCCACTTTTCATAATTTGGTTGGGGGAGGGATTTCCTCTTAGTTGATCTTCCATGGTACGTATTTCACAAAACTAAACAGACAAAAGCTGTTTTCTATTTTACTTGCATATATCTTCTTTAAGTATGATGGGCAAGTTTTTTTTATCTCAGATCATATGCAATAACTGATTCAAATGCTGACCATCATAATTTGACAGTTTATAAATTTACATAGTTTTCCTCTCGTTCACGTAAGAAATTTTAAAGTAATGGAATGGAAATGTACACATTTATATGTGTGTATGTATGCACACAGTGCTCATGTGTATATCCACATACTTGCAAACATACATACATAAATGCAAATTCTGTTTAGTCATCCATATCATAAGGCTACCCACTGGAACTTTTATATGTTTTTATAGTAAATGAGTGGTTACAAATTATATTAACTATCACATATTTTAGTTTTACATATGGAAGGAAACTGACGTGCATTGTTTGGCCATTGTTGTCTAAATCCAACATTAGCTTAAATAAAGTGCATGTTCCTTGATCACTTTGCCATAGTTATTCTTACTGGTTGATTTCTGATGTTAAAGAGTATACATCAAAGCATTATATGTTATACAATGCATTCTTCAAATCAAAGGCTATAAAACTTACCAAAATATCTCCCAATTGGTCTTAAGTTAATGAATATTACTACCATCAAGATGGCAAAATCATTATTTACCATTTACTTATGACCTACCTCATGGCCTGGGTATAACCATCTTTCACATTGCTTTGTTTAGAATTATTTTTGTAAAAATTGTTTAATTTTTAAATGGAGTATGAGTACTAAGTATTACTTAAAGGTGAGTCTCAAAATAACTGACTGTTTTTAACGACATGCTACTCCATTGAATGGCCACCAGCATCCAAGTTACTCACATTGATCCATTCAGAAAATGATCTTTCTCAGCCAACATTAAGCATGTTGGCCAAAATCATATGTGAATTGATTGAACTATGGTATATAAGAAAAATATTCTCTACCTGTAAGTGTGCATTTTAGAGTTCAAAGTATATTGAACACATTCACTTAATTTTACACTGTTTAATTTTATTATTCTAATTTCTATACATAAAACAATTTGCCAGAACTTTAGAAAAAAATTACTTTTAATTACTTACTTTATACTCTTTATTATTCTATTCACCATGCTAAAATTTTAAACTTCTGAATATTTGGGGGTTTTATTTTTTTACTTTTGAGAAACTTATTGCATATGTAAAGCAGATTGAATGTATGTTTTCTACAGAAATGATTTCTGAGTGATCCTTTTAGACTAAGTCTATATTAGCACAAAGTATAACATTGTTGTATCATTCGTGTTATTTTCACATCTGTTAGAAAATAATGAATATTATAACTTAATTTCTATTTATTCAAAGGATCTGGACGTCATTGAACATTGTAATAATGAGATGCTTGTTTGGGCTCACCATTTAATCTCCATGGATGCCTCAGTCTCTTAAGGCATTTTGTATAGTAATGATGTTTTAGTAGAAGATGGTATTTGAGTTGATGTTTTGATATACTATGCTTCTGAAAAGCCCAGGATTAAAAAACTTAGGTAGATTATTCCCTAATTATTCCTATCAAAAATTCCTCCATTCAAAGCCAGTTAATCAATGCCATGTGTAGAAACTTTAAAAAGAAAAATTAGCTTACCCGAAGCATGAGATTTTCCAATTTTTAATAAATAAAATGTTAGTTCTCTTCAAATTCATTCTTTTGAATATTACACACTGTAATAGTATTTCAATCCATCTATTTACAATTCAGTACTGAAATTACAGTATGTTTAATATTGTTCTGTGGTAACTACATCCCAGTAAAATCTTGACAGCAGTCTAACCTGGCAATTGTAAAACAGATTTGGTACCTACAAGACTTGTGAACTTTATCATTTATGTGGCTAATATAGATGTAAGTGGCTTTGAGTTTGCTGCTTATTTTGTTGTTTTTATTAGTACCATTTCATCCTGTTAACCATGTTGTTCCATTATCTTGGTAACATTGTAATAGACACTGTTGAATTACTCTATTATTATTTAGAATAAGGTGTTCACTAAATATTGTATTTTTGTTGCTTTTATTAAAAAGAAATGAAGGAGGTGATTTACATTTGCCCTCACTCTTTCATGTATTTCAAATATTCTAGTCTAGTCAATGTTTGTGAAGAAAAACTCAGTCTTCCAAATTGTGCATTTAACTTTCTAATTTTATTAAATTGTGCATTTTAATTGAAAATTTTATTAGTTTATTTTTTAAATTTTAATTGAACCTGTTTACAATGGTATCATTATAAGCTAATATTTATTATTATCCAAGTTGCTATTTTAAAACAAATGTATGAATTCATATGTAGAAACCAAATTACATTTTTCAAGGAAGGCTTTTAATATAAAAAGAAATGTATATTCTTTTAAAAGACTTTTTAGAAATTATATTTATTAATTAATAATCCATAAGCATATATATTTCATTGTTACTAAGATAATTATGTTTATTTCTCTCTTAGTGATATACAGTTATGGAGGCATTATTTAAGTATATATTATGTGTTAAATTAAATGCATGATGAATTAAACCATTTTTTCCGTTACTGTGTGCTTTTCAGTTATATAATAATTGTCTTGTTAACTCACTATACATCTGTCCTTACTCTGCCTGTACCATCCTGTGCTATCAGTGTTATACAATGATACTTAAAATCATAGTTTGAAGTGATTTGCAATCTACATTGCTTTTACGTTTTACACTGTGAAACTTGGCTTGCCTTCAAAAAATTAAATAAGCCTTGCTTGCCAACCTACATCAGTGTTGCTTTTTTTGTGTTATGGACTATTAATGTGTTACTAATGTGTTATTTTGAAAAAAAAAAAAAAAAAAAAAAAACTAACATTACTTGTGTCTCAAAGCAAAACCAGAATGAGTCAACAACTTTCGTTCAGTTACTTACATAAATGTGAATTTTAAACATTCACTCAAAAAAACTGATATTGACAGTTTTTCATCATCATATTTATTTCTGGCCTTCCTAAAGTCTATTTTGGTAAAGTGAGAAGGTTCTAAAACCAGTCTAATTTTTAAGCTGGTGAATGCATTAGTAGCAATCAGACCAATGGTTCCTAAAATATCAAAGTTATTTGAGAGGAAACAGCAAGCCCAGGAGCACCCAGTATGAAATCTGTGCCCATCAGCAGAGCTGTACCTTGAGTATCAACGTCTTGAATTCACAGATCCAGAAGGTTGGTTTCAGAATCTTTAGGAAGAGAGAAACAATATTTAAAAATTAGTTTATTTCAAAATTGTTCTAAGGCTTAGCAAAAGACTACTGGATTCTGGGAAATAAAGGTACTGGAGTGTTCCTGGGAAACCTCAGAATGTCAGTCAGTGAACCACAATGAAGACCTTCAAAGTGGGTTTACACACCAATACAAAGGCACCTGCACTTGGGTGATCCCCTGAAAGTGCTATGGAACCAAGAGGGTCCCAGAGGCAGCCTGGGTCTGCACGTGCTCCTCCAGAGCTGAGAAGGCCCACAGGAAAGGGACGACTTCTTAGTACAATAAATGGCAAACCCAATTGGAGTGTAAGTCATTGATATTCTTGGGGGGATGGGATCAGTTAAGATTTCATTTTAATTTATTAGAATAGAAACAATAACCCATATAATCTAATTTATGCTCCAGTGAAAAAGTAAAGATAAATCAAATGCAATACCCACTGAGAACACTGAAAGCAAAGGAAACCTGTCCTCAGCGTGACAATAATACATGTCCTACCCCAACCCTGACAACAAAACAAGCATCCCACTTTGGCCCATTAAAAGTCTGACGTCAGATGAAGTTAGACCACAATTATTTTTATTTTAAAATACCTTCTTAAGCGTGTTGAAATAAATGGAATATTGTCTCTTTCATAGCCTCTTAACAGAGAAAAATCTGTATTACGATATATGTATCATTAATAAGCAATTACGATTTGCTATTATTACCATTAAAATATTTTAAAAATAAATGACAAAGAACAGCTTCATTTTAAACTATTTGCTATAAAACTATTGTCTCATGATTTTAATTTGAAGATTTTTTTAACATGCATGAATTTCTTTAGTTATAGCTTTTAGAAAATCATTTCGAAGGTCCATCACAGTTTAGTTGCATCTCATATTTAAATTCATGTGTTGATTTTCCTGGAGGTGGCAAATGCACATCGTTTGAGATGATTAAAATCACTTTAATTTTTTTCAGACAGAGTCTCACTTTGTCGCCCTGAGTGGAGTGCAGTGGCATCATAGCTCACAGCAACCTCAAACTCTTAGGCTTACGCGATTCTTTTGCCTCAGCCTCCCTAGCAGCTGAGACTACAGGCACTCCTCACAATGCCGGCTATTTTTAGAAATGAGCTCTTGCTCTAGCTCAGGCTGGTCATGAACTTGTGAGCTCAGGGGATCAGCCCACCTCTGCCTCCCAAGTGCTGGGATTACAGGTGTGAGCTACCAGACCCGGCCAAAATCACTTTAATTTGCAAATACAAAGAGCATGAAAAACAGGATGGAAAAAGGATTTCATAGGGACAAAATAGAACGACACTCATGATCCAAATAAAAGTTTTAAAACTCTTTCATGACCAGTTTTAACAATAAAAAGGTACTGAGAATTAAAACTTAAGACTGTGATTGTTTATAGTGAATATTTTCATTTTACAGGACAGAAAATCGTTCAAGGTAAGTAACTTTGAAA
Source organism: Loris lydekkerianus (assembly GCA_963574355.1). Taxonomy (NCBI): domain Eukaryota; kingdom Metazoa; phylum Chordata; class Mammalia; order Primates; family Lorisidae; genus Loris; species Loris lydekkerianus. Next base: position 19,891 of record CAUYPK010114713.1, read on the forward strand.
CAACTAAGTTGTCAATAGTATTAACTTTAATCTAAATCTGCTTGGGAGCTAGGTGCACTTAATAGATTTTACATGAATTCTCTTCTATGTATAATTTGTGCTCTATTTTATGGTTTTATATTTATTCACACATACAAATTTTCTGATAAAAATAATCTCAGGAAAGTCTATATTGAAAAATAGGCCTGGGTATGATCAACAAATTAATATTATTTCAGTTAGGCACTGAAATTTCTATAGAATATGAATTTTTTTTTTTTTGAGGACACGTAAAGACATAATATAGATCATAGCGGCACTGAGATAGTCCAGAGCATAAACACTGGGGACAGAATGAGATTCTATAAAGGCCTAGGAATAAGAAGAGAATCATAATAATGCTCTAACCTCGCAGTTCCTCTGTCTATGATCTTTTTAAAGACCTGGGCAGCTCAGATGAAAACTAAGGAAAAATTCTCCTCTCGCCCCTCAGTAATTCGGCGTTGTGGGCTGGATTCCTTGTTGAGGAGAGAGGACCACTCAATGTTTCCTAACAGCTCGTGTTTTCTCACTGAGATACCCAAATGCTGATTCTGGTTGGTTGGGGAGACTAGACTTGAATGATCCTAGTCATCGATCTCTGCACAGGCAACGTTAGCTGAGATTCCCTGGGGAGAAGGCACAGGCATCATTCTGTTCAGTTCTTGCTGCCAACATAAGCTGAAACCCACTGTGAAACGGTCTTTCATTTTACTTAGGCAGCACCCTGTATACAAATAGGGGTGTGTCCAAATTTGAAGAGTAAGAAGAATTATCTGTCTCTTAGTTAAAAAGGAACTTTAGGAAGAGATAGCTGAATAAGAAAATAAATCCTGCCAATTGTCCAGAAAATCCTTACCATTTCCCTATGACTTTATTTGCCCCGTGAAGGAAGAAAGTAACTGTTTCACTGATGAAACATTATTTCAGTTTCTTGACACTCAGATATATATGGTACCACTGTCTTCTCCGCTTCCTTCAGATTAAGGGTGGGAATGGGAAAGACAGTTGGAGTGAAAGAGATCAAGGTGTGGAATGCAGTGGCATATAAAGTTTGAGTAGTACTGTGTTATGTCGCATTTAGTAATGTTAAACACTAAAATTTAAACTTTGAAACTTTTATTTTGAGAGATTCTGTGTTTTCAAACCTAACATTTTCTTTTCTCTCTTTTCATCAAAGGTAAACCCACAAGGCTGAAATAATTCAAGAAAAACTATAATAATTTTGTTTTTAATTTTGTAGAACTTGACCTTTTCCCTGGATTAATTGGATCTGAAGAAATAATCAAGGTATAATGTCCATTTTTATATTCATATCTTTTAAAATTAAAAAAACTATTTTGGGCTTGGTGCCTGTAGCACAGGGGTTATAGTACCAGGCACATACATTGAGGCTAGCAGGTTCGACCCTAGCCTGGGCCAGCTAAACAAGAATGACAAGGGAAACAAAAAATAGCCAGCTATTGTGGCTGGCTCCTATAGTCCCAGCTACTTGGGAGGCTAAGGTAAGAGAATCATTTAAGCCCAAGAGTTTGAGGTTGCTGTGAGCTGCGATGCTACAGCACTCTAATGAGGATGACATAGTGAGACTCTGTCTCAAAAAAAACCCAAAAATCTATTTTGAATTATTATTTAGGCTGTAGGTTTTGTTGCATGAATAAAAGTCCACATTGCATTAATTATTGTTTGTGGGGTTAATTTCTAGCTTTATGTATAGACAGTCACATAATATATATACAGGATTTTTTAATAAAAAGTTGGAGGACATTTTCATAAGATAGAACATAGGGAAATATAAAATGATTTGCAGTAATGAAAAAAGAATGAACTTTAATTTTTAAAAATTATAGCTATGAGCTATAACTATATATTGTACTTTTTTAGTGTTCAGATTTTTCTGTAAGACTGAAGTAATATCTGACCAGTTTTTAATATTTGTGTAGTTTATTTATAAATAACTCTTAACTGATAATTGAAAGATTCATAATAAATATGAACCAATATATATATTGCATATATATGTATATATATACATACATATATATGCTCATTTGGTTATTTGTGTTTGGACTATTCATATTGTAAGTACCTGTTCCTGGCACAATGTCCTCCAAGTAAATGAGTATTTGAAAATATCTACAATTTTTAAAGTGATTTTAATTTTTTAAATATGGATAAGTTAATGGTGTATCTTACATTTTATCCTAAGCCTAAATTGGGGGTTCGTATTTCAATGTTCAATCCAGGTGCAATTGTCAATGATAGTGTGAATGCGTGCATGTGTACACATTGTGTAGGAGCTGATAAACTGACAACTAATACTATAATCTAGCAATAAATAGCAACTAAATTGTGTTTTCAGAGGCATAACTTCCTCAATAATTTATATAGCTGACAGCTATTCTCCTATACAAGGAAGTAACTGTTTTGCCGAAATTACTTGCCTAATTTTCTTTTTTTTTGTCTAAAAAATTAAATTTATTTTTTTTATTCCCAAAAATATTTAGGGGGCAGGAGGTTTTGTTACATGGATGAATTATTTCAGGCTGAAGTCAGGGCTTTTCGTATGCCTTTTGACAAGAGTTCACAAAACTCAGCTATGGATATCTTCATGTGTGTGCATGCATATGGATACTAATATACCAAAAAATTATGAACACAGTCAAATCAAAGAAAGGAAAACTAATTATTTTTCTGTCATGCTGTTAATTTAAATCATTTTTGTTTGTTTTGAGACAGAGTCTTAGCATGTCACCTTCGGTAGAGTGCAATGGTGTCACAGCTCTTGGGCTTAAGCGATTCTCTTGCCTCAGCCTCTCAAGTAGCTGGGACTACAGACACCCACCACACACCTGGCTGGGTTTTATGTTGTTGTTGTTGTTGTTGCAGTCGTCACTGTTGTTTAGCTGGTCCGGGCTGGGTTCAAATCCGCCAGCTTGGGTGTATGTGTCTGGTGACTTACCCACTGAGCTACAGGCACTGCCCAAATCATTATTTTAATAATATCGAAGCAAGTCCTTATTCCAATAATTGAAACCAGTGAGTATATTATATTTGGTTTGATTAGTTGATATTTCATACATCTCATATGAAACATCATGAACTTTTTAGAAAAGACTACGGAATGATTGATTTTTTTACCATATTTATTTATTTTTCTTCTCTACTGACATTAAGTTATTTAAAATGTTCTCATGTTAATTACTGGTACATTTCTACATAAAACTATAATATCGAGTCTAGTATAATATTTAACTATGTAAAAGGCTATAAATGACTTGGTATACCTTTAAAAAACATTTTTAATTTACACATAATAATTGTACACATTTATAGAATGTGTAGTGATATTGTGTTACATACAATGTACAGTGACTAAATAAGTGTGATTTTCACATCCATCATCAGGATGTCTCTATATCGAAAGCATTCGATATCTCTTTTCTAGCTGTTTGAAAATGTATTAGTGTTAACTGGAGTCATCCTGTAAAACACTAGAACTTGTTTCTCCTATTTGCTGTAATTTTGTATCTTTTAACCAATCTCTCCCAACCTTCCCTCCCCACTACATTTCCTAGCCTTTTGTAACCACTATTCTTCTACTTTGATAAGATCAACTATTTTAACTTCTATGTGTGAGTGAGAACACCTGGTATTTATCTTATTCTTAGTTTACTTCACGTAACACAATGTAATCCTGTCATTCACAGCAACATGGATGAGCCTTTATTGTTCTCATGATACTCTAGGAAAGAGATGCCAAAGGCCATGTGTATCACACATATCCCGGTGTTTCCTGTCTCATCAGTTACTGGGAATATTACAAATACAAGCAGATCTTCCTGGTAGAGAAGAAAGTGAAAATGTTTAAACATTTTCCCAGGTTGGCTTGTTGTAGTCAGAGAAAGGTACTTGAGCAGGAGGAAAGAAAATAACTCATTGTATCAGCCCAGGTTCCAACAGTGGGTGGCTGAACACTAAAATTTTGTAAATGGAAGTTGTGATACAGATCACAACTACAGTAGAGAAAGATTCACAGTAACTCCACAAGAAATTACTGAAAAGAATATTTATTAAAATATTTGTGAACAGCTATGAATAAAGTAATCCTAGAGCATGAATCATACCTTTGTCCTAAGGCCTTATCACCTTCCGTAGAGATCAACAAGATATAGTGGGGCAGGATTAATAAATGGTCCATCACTTTCATCAGGTTCTGAGAATTGTCTGAGCCTCATAAAATTTAAAGTCAGTAGAATAGAAAGCAATATGAGGGACACGTATGTGATATGCATAGAGTCTTGTCTATTATATCTAATAGAAGAAGTGGTGAACAGCATTATGTTATAATGAAAACTATGGAAATATGTTACTTTTGGTAACTATGATAATATGTATGTATGGAGAACGTAAGCAAAGAGGAAGAAAAATAATACAGGTATGATGGAATCCTATAGATTCTATTAGATCATACAGAAAAACATAGACAGCATTTCTTTTGGGAACTTTAGGTGGTTTGGGGAGAAGAGACGTAGAAGGATAGATAGAAGTTGAATTGGGTTTTCCATTAAGTTTCTTTTAAGTAGGAGAGACCTGAATTAACATAAGGTGGTAGGAATGATCAGTCTGAGAATTTGAGAAAACAAATTGACAACAGAAAATAGAAGGAAATGCTCACTTGTGTTCAGTTGCCAAGAACATCATAGACAATAGTTTTTTTTATTGTTTTATTTTTTTTTTTAATTTTAATTTATTTATTTTGGATTAACATAAGGGTGCCTACAAGGGGTTACATAGTTCATATTTGTAAGGTATAGTCCAAATTTTATTGAGTCCTTCACTCAGGAGATGTGTCTTATTCCTCTACATTGTACCTGATAGGTGGGAGCCCACTGAACCCACCTCTCCCCTCCCCAAATTTAATTGTTTTTCTCTCTTGTGAGCCTGTAGTTTTTTATATGCTAGTTTCAAATTAGTACTGAGTACATGGGATGCTTGCCTTTCCATTCCTGAGATACTTTACTAATGAGACTGCTCTTCACCTCCATCTAGGTAAATACAAAAGACGTAAAGTCTCCACCATTGTTTATGGTTGATGGGATAATCCTCAAAGAACTAAAAGCAGACCTCTCATTTGATCCCACAATCTCATTACTACATAGCTGCCCAGAAGAAAAAAAAAATAATAATCATGTTATTCATGGACATTTGTACCTGAAAGTATATAGGAGCTCAATTCACAGTCACAAAGATGTGGAAACAACCCAAGGGCCCATCAAGTCACATATGGATTAATACATTGTGGTAGACAATAGATTTAGAACACAGATGTAGGAATTAGCCTTCAAAGGGAAATAACTCTTCAGTAACAAAAGGGTGGGAGGGGCAGAGGTAATTTTGTTGGTAGTTTTTTTAATGTTAGAAAGAGGTACTGTCTGGTGGCTTCGGTTTTCTCTATAAACAGGAAGGGTGTCTTCTGAAAAGGAAAGAAAAAGAAAGAAAAAGAAAGAAAAACGAATATTTTGAACAGAGTTTTGGTAGAGAGTAAGAGTGTGGAGTGATACCAGAAAACTAGGCAAATATTCAGATTTGTAAAAATGAGGAAGAGTTGGAAACTTCATACTGCTAAGATTAACATTGATCCTCAGCAAAACTCTGGATCAGGTTATAAAACACATTTTATAATTAAATTGACACCAAAGCCATCAAAGATTATTCTTTCTTTCTTTTTATGAGGTTTTTAAGTTTGTAGGTTAGGTGAATATTTTGTTCAGAAAATTATTTGGTAAAATCTCTTAGGATGGCCTTGTGAACAAGAATAGGGAAATGTGTTTCAGGAATCTGGGAAGGTAGCCATATTTTTTTTTTTAGCTTTCAGTAAAATTCAGATACATTTAAGATTAATTTTACTGTTAGAGGCATCATATATGCCACAGAAAATATTGTACAACCAACAAAATAATTCAGCTCTAAGTAATGTGGCAGTCACTAAACTTGGATCCTGTGCTGGTACAGTGCAGCTGTCCATCTGCATGAGAAACGTGCTCATGACCAACACGGTTTAAGCTTCAGATTCTTTCTGCTGACATTGGTCAGATTTTCCTTGACTGTACTGTCATTTTTTTTTCTTTCTTTAATGACATGGAATTAAAAGATCTATATAGATGATAGTTCTAACAAATTGTTAGATACAAAGATGCTGACAAAATCATATCTTACCTAGGCCAAAATATATATACCTTGATGCCTTTGGCAATTTAGTTTCCTAAAGGTATGATTAGACATATTACAAAACTGCCAGTTTTAGAAAGAGGGAGAACGAAAGCTCGCATGCGTAGGATTTTGTTGGCTTCTAGCCAGAAGACTCCTAGGCCATTGTGGTAAATGTTCATAGAAGCCCTGTGCTCCCCAACAGTGATTCGAAGGGAAACACAAAATTAAATAACGCATAGTAGAATCACATTTTGACAAGTGGCCTTTAAAATATCTGCCTGAATCTTAAATGGAAAGTGTTAACAACAAAAGGAAAACAAAACCAAACACCTATTCACTTTCTCAATCTCCCGCTTATGATGACTTTGAAATTATGACTTATTCTGAATATATATAATTAAATATTATGAATGTCCACCTAGTTTGGTCTTTGAAATGTCTTATCATTTCTTATGAAAAATAAGCTAATTGGTGTTTTTCTTGGTGCCTGATGAACTTCACAAAGAAGAATAAAAACAATAAACAAAATATCATGTTAAATAACATTTTCAATAAATAAGTACAAATACACTGTGTCTTCCCTTTAAAGCTGTCACATCTGTTAATTTAATCACTTCATTCTATAGCATTAAAATAAAGGCAGCCATAAATAAGATGTGTTTTCATTAACTTTAATTACTATCCCCAGAGGTGGACGGTGGATAGGATAGAAGCATCTTGTTGTTTTATGAAGATAAAAAATTTCCCATGATCCCTGTGACAATTAACATTACAAAATAATATAAAATATTAAAATTTTGTTTTGCTTTTGTTTTTTTGTTCCATTAAATCTCGTTTGCTTTTCCAAGGAGGAAGAAGAGGGAAAATACTTTGAAGAAGACACTATTGTGAACCCTGGTAGAGACAGTGCCACAAACCAAATACGGAAGAAGGAGCCCCAGGTTTCTACCACAACACATTACAATCGTGTAAGGACTAAATACAATGAGGCCAAGACGAACCGATCCCCAACAAGAGGGAGTGAATTCTCTGGAAAGGGTCGTCTTCCCAACACCTCTTTAAATTTTACTTCCCAACCAGACAGTGAACTAGCAACAGAAAAATATATTTTCATGACTTCTCAGACTGTGACAGAACTACCATATCACACCATGGAAGGTACTTCAGCCTCTTTAAATGATGGCTCTAAAACTGTTTCTAGGTCTCCACAGGTGAACTTGTCTGGGACTGCACAGTCTTTAAATGCAGTTTCTATAACAGAGTATCAAGAAGTGTCTACTGATATCAATGAGGAAGAAAGTTTATTGACCAGTTTCAAGCTCGATACTGGAGCTGATGATTCCTCAGGCTCCAGTCCTGCAACTTCTGCTGTGCCATTCATCTCTGAAAATATATCCCAGGGATATATATTTTCTTCAGAAAACACAGAGGCAATCACATATGATGTTCTTATACCAGACTCCACAAGAAATGCTTCAGAAGACTCACCTTCTTCGGGTTCAGAAGAATCATCAAAAGATCCTTCTGTTGATGGAAATGTGTGGTTTCCTGTGTCTACAGATACAACACAGCCCGATGTTGGATCAGGTAGAGAGAACTTTCTCCAGACTAATTACACTGAGCTACATATCGATGAATCTGAGAAGACAACTGAATACTTTTCTCCAGTCCCAGGAGTGTCACAAGGTCCCTCAGTTACAGATATGGAAATGCCACATTATTCCACATTTGCCTACTTCCCGACTGAGGTAACACCTCATGCTTTTACTCCATCCTCTGGACAACACGATTTGGCCCCCACTGTCCACCTGGTACACTCGCAGACAACCCAACCGGTATACAATGGTGAGACATCTCTTCAACCTTCCTACAGTAGTGAAGTCTTTCCTCTAGTCATCCCTTTGTTGCTTGACAATCAGACCCTCAACACTACCCCTGCTGCTTCGAGTAGTGATTCGGCCTTGCATGCTACGCCTGTATTTCCCAGTGTCGATGTGTCAGTTGAATCCATGCTGTCTTCCTATGATGGTGCACCTTTGCTTCCATTCTCCTCTGCTTCCTTCAGTAGTGAATTGTTTCGTCACCTGCATACAGTTTCTCAAATCCTTCCACAAGTTACTTCAGCTACTGAGAGGGATAAGGTGTCCTTGCATGCTTCTCTGCCGGTGGCTGGGGGTGATTTGCTGTTAGAGCCCAGCCTTGCTCAGTATTCTGATGTGGTGTCACATCAGACCACTACTCATGCTGCTTCAGAGACGGTGGAATTTGGTAGTGAATCTGGTGTCCTTTATAAAACACATATGTTTTCTCAAGTTGAAGCACCCAGCCATGATGCCATGATGCATGTACGTTCTTCAGGGCCTGAACCTTCTCATGGCTTATCTAATAATGAGGGCTCCCAACACATCTTCACTGTTTCTCCCAGTTCTGCAGTACCTGTGCATGAGTCTGTTGACATATCTTATCAGGGTTCCTTATTTAGCAGCCCTAGCCGTGTACTGATGCCCAAGTCTTCATTAGTAACCCCAACTGTATCATTACTGCAGCTGACTCATGCCCTCTCCGGTGATGGGGAGTGGTCTGGAGCCTCCTCTGATAGTGAATTTCTCTTACCTGACACAGATGGGCTGCCAGCCCTTAACATTTCTTCACCTGTTTCTGTGGCTGAATTTACATATACAACATCTGTGTTTGGGGATGATAATAATCCGCTTTCTAAAAGTGAAATAACATACGGAAATGAGACTGAACTGCAAATTTCTCCTTTCAATGAGATGGTTTACCATTCTGAAAGCACAGTCATGCCCAACGTGTCTGATAATGTAACTAAGTTGTATGCGTCTTTACAAGAAACTTCTGTTTCCATTTCTAGCACAAAGGGCATGTTTCCAGGGTCTCTTGCTTATACCGACACTGATGTTTTTGATCATGAGATTAGTCAAGTACCAGAAAATAACTTATCAGTTCGACCTACACATATTGTATCTCAAGCATTTGGTGACACTTCGCTTAGATCTGTGCTTAGTGCAAACTCAGAGCCGGCATCCTCTTACCCTGCTTCTAGTGAAATGTTATCTCCTTCAACTCAGCTCTTATTTTATGAGACCTCAGCTTCCTTTAATGCTGAAGCATTGCTGCAACCTTCCTTTCAGGCTTCTGTTGTTGATACCTTGCTTAAAACTGTTCTTCCAGCTGTGCCTAGTGACCCAGTATTGGTTGAAACCCCCAAGGTTGATAAAATTAGTTCTACAGTGTTTCATCTCCTGGTATCAAATTCTGCTTCCAATGAAAACATGCTGCACGCTACATCTGTACCAGCTTTTGATATGTCGCCTACTTCTAATGTGCACTCTGCTCCACTGCAAGGTTTAACCGTTTCTTACGCAAGTGAGAAATATTTTGAACCAGTTTTATTGAAAAGCAAAAGTTACCAGCAAGTGCTCCCTTCTTTGTACAGTAATGATGGGTTGCACCACACTGCCAATTTGGAGATTAACCAGGCCTATCCCTCAAAAGGAAGGCGTGCTTTTGCTACTCCTGCTTTATCACGTGATGAACCACTAAACACATTAATAAATAAGTTCGTATATTCTGATGAAATTTTCACCTCCACCAAAAGTTCTACTACTGATGAGGTGTTTGCTGGTATTCCAACAGTTGTTTCTGATACATTTGTAGCTGCTGATCATTCTGTTCTTTTAGGAAATGGGTATGTTTCCATGACAGCTGTTTCTCCCAACAGAGATGTAACCCCAACCAAGTTGGTTTTTCCTTCCAAAGCAACTTCTAAGCTGACTCATAGTGCCAGCTCTGATGCTGATTTACTGGGTGGTGGTGAAGATGGTGACCCTGATGGTGATGGTGATGATGATGATGATGATGACAGAGATAGTGATGGCTTATCCATAAATAAGTGTATGTCATGCTCCTCCTATAGAGAATCACAGGAAAAGGTAACAAATGACTCAGATACCCAGGAAGACAGTCGCGTGGATCAGAATAACCCAATCTCATATTCACTGTCTGAGAATTTTGAAGATGAAGGTAGAGACACAGGGGCAACCTCAGACAGTCAAACGGGTATGGACAGAAGTCCTGATAAATCACCACCAACAAATGGGCTATCCCCAAAACACAGTGATGAAAAAGAGGAAAATGACATTCAGACTGGTAGTGCTTTGCTTCCTTTCACCCCTGACTCTAAGGCATGGGCAGTTCTGACAAGTGATGAAGAAAGTGGATCAGGGCAAGGTACCTCAGATAGCCTTAACGATAATGAGACTTCCACAGATTTCAGTTTTCCAGACACTAATGAAAGAGATGCTAATGGGGTCCTGGAAGCAGGCGACTCAGAAATAACTGCTGGATCCTCAAGGTCCCCGACACCGTCTGTTACTAGCAGACACTCAGAAGTGTTCAACGTTTCAGAGGCAGGTTAGTTATGGATGAAAAAGATAGATCAAGGTGTGGTGGTTTTCTCACTCTAAAAGTAAAATAGAAAAATGATGGAAAGGTAGAAATTTTTAAAATGACACATCTTTATAAAAAGTTGTTTAACTTTTTAATTATTTGGGGTATATAGTAGTTGTATACCATTATAAGGCACATAGGATGATTTGATACAGGCATATACAAAGTGAATTAATCAAATCAGGGTAATTGGGGAATCGTTTACCTCAGGCATTTATCATCTTTTTATTTTAAATCAACAAATCAGTTTACAGTTTTTTAAAGTATGGTTTTATTCAGTATTTCTAATGATTATTCAATATGTATTTTGTCATTAATTTAATTATCTCCAAAATAGATAAAACAATTTTTATTGATTGATCTTTCATAGTCTATGTGATGCCTATTATATGTGGGAGTATTTATATGTGCGTAATACATTTTTAGCATACTGATTTTTAAATAAGATCAGTGTGCTATTTTTAGATGATTTTAATTTTCATACTTATTTGTGCTCTAAAATAAGTTATAAACTGTTTATATTAAGTTATAAAATGCATTATAAAATGTGTGATGATATACATCCCTATCTCTCCAACACACTCCATAGAAAGGGCACACACACCCCCATCAGCTTGGGGTACTTTAAATGAAAAGTTCAGTTACTAAATTTTGAGGGCTAATGATGAGGTTAGGAAAAAAATTTTTTTTTTAATTCTTTCTTCGATTACTTTAATATTGCCTAAAGAGGGCAGTGTGAACCAACAAAATACATTTGCTTTATGCTTCCTATAATACAACTTTCTAAGTTAAATAATGAGCATTAATATGCAGAGTATGTACAGGTATTGTATGATAAGAGGTAAAACTCTAGAACGTTTATGCAGATTAGCTTATTGGCCAGATGTTTCCTAGGACAGATTATTTGCAGCATGTATAATACAGATGCCTGCTTTAAATGCCAATGAAAAGAAAAGGGAAGTTCAACTCCGTTGCACGTTACATATTAGGTAATTTAATTGAATTTATCATAACAAGTTCATAATTTGCTTTTATTAAATTTTAAACTTTAAAAAAATTAAAACTAAAAATGTTTAAATGTTAGCAATACTAGAAGTCAAAAGATAGGCTAACGTCATGAAAGGCACTTAATTGTATAAAAGTGAATATTTATAATCCAGACCATAGACATCAATCTCATTAGGATATTTTTCCTCTTCATTATTTCGTTCCTCTACTTAGTTGTATATTTTTCCTAAGTACAGCAGCAATTAAAAGTTTGTACATTTTAACAGAGAAGTTTTTCTGTGTTCTCACCTGTTTAATATTGCATTTCAGGGTAAGCATTTAAACGCTGACATTCAAAAATGAATAATGAATCCATAGGTCACTATATTCATTAGTGTTGTCATATATGTGAATTTTTATCTGCCTTCAATTATACAAATTGCTTTTTTAATTTTTAATAGATATATATTAAATGAAAATATCAGAAAGTCATCCATTTATCTGTCTTACTAGGTGGTGGCATTGATATGTTCTTGCTAGATGCTACCGTTATCCAAAGGCTATCTATATAACAAAATGCTAATCCTACAATTATTAACTAAAACTTACCAAGTTTCTCTTCAATGCAATAATTAGATTTATTTAATTATTACCAATATGTTCCCTCATTAATGAGGAGAAAACAACATGAATATAACCTCTGGCCTCAACAAGTAACAATTAATGAAGTAAATAAGATCAAGCGAGATTAGGGGAAAATTCTTAACTATTTTTAAAACTTTGTCTATAGAAATAGCATACACTGTCTGTCATGTCCAATCATTGACTATGCCCCTTTATTAAATGTATACAAAAGTTTTTGGTGCATCTCTAGAATGTAGAATTACTTACAAGATGTATTGTTCAAAATAATATAGATAAGGCAAATATTAGTATTTTCAGTTTGTTTATGAGTAAAGCAAAAATATTAGGTTACTTGATCAGGTCACCAGGAATATGTTATTGTTTCTGTCTCTTTTTTATGATAGAGAACAATAAAAAATATATATGTAATATTTAAATCTCAATATCAAATTACACTATTTCATTCTCAAAACATTTCAAAATATTAATATTGGTTCTTTATTGTTAATTACATTAGTGGATTATTGTCTTAACATTTAAGTAACTCATTTACACTAGTAAGACATATCAAAAAGATATTTTAGTTGCAATTAAATGAAAATAAGATCAAGGCAACCAGTTGTTCCTCCTTACAGTATACAAAGCAATCAGCTGATTGTACTTTCACGTGGTATCCCATCTTGTATATAAGAGCTAGGTTTTATAATTCATATTTACTATAGATATATTACTATCATCCCTCAATTAAAGGACTTAAGATTAGATATCCCAGAAAACTTAGAAGAAAAACAACCTGCAAGACTTTGTGTGTGTGCATGTGTGTATATAATGCATGTGTGTAAATATGTATATATGGTGTATATTGTATAATATGCATTATATATTTTACATATATATCACATATATGACTAGACACATATATGTATGCATATACGTCTATATAAATGATATGTATTTATCTTTATATATTCACTCGTATACATATTGCTATGAATATGTGTGGGCATTAAGGACCTGTGTAATTATATGAGCTTACTTTGTACCTATATTCATGTACACCATTGGTTTTCAAACATGGGTCAAAATCATAAGGAGGATTTATCAAAATACAGATTGCTGAGCCTTCACCATAAAAATTCTGATTCAGAAGATTTGGTATGGTTTGGGTGAAGCCCCAAATTTGCATTTTGAATAAGTGATGGATGATATAGATGCCTGTATTCCAAGGACCACACTTCAAGAATGACTGATGGAGATAATAATATCAACCTGCAAATGTACTGTATGAGGTATCAGGGACTTTTCTAAGTGAATTGTTTATTACCCACAAACTTTCTTTCTATTTAGGTAACAATAGTTACAATGGGAAAAATGTAAAGACAACCAAGTATAAAATAAGATGTTTTCCTAAATTTTCTGAAGAAATTTGTAGTGCATTCACCTTCAGGTTATTTAGGTGTCTAAATGAGTCTCACACCATGCCTAATGATCAGAACATCGGACTGACAGTAGCAATTAATGCTTAGCCTTTCCTCACAAGAACATTAGCTACATACAACTCAATGGTCAGTTGACTTAGAAAATATTTTCACTTTTCATACAGTTTTATGATTTTTTTAGTCACACCCGTGATTTCTTCCCTTTTTTTTCTAGAAAATGCATCTATAATTACAAGAACATTTGGGCAATGTGTGTACCGATTACATATCTGTGATATATTTCCTACATCAGTGGGTTAACTTCTTGGTGCTTTCTGCCATCATCCTTGGTCACAAAAGAAACTTAAAATCTTTAGTTCTCTCCAATTACATATATATTTAATGCTACATAGATGCATGTGTATTAGTTTCAAATTTCTTAAATATTCAAAATTCCCTCTGTCTCATATTAGTAATTGTAAGACACTTGGTATAAAAGCATCACAAGTACCAAATGTGTGGGAAGTACCAAATGTAGACTTTGATGAAGAACTTGACTTCTTCTAAACTGACTTCTTTGAGAACTAGCTAGACAAAATTAGGACTCTTACTTTACAGCCCTGTCAGCATATTTTCAGGGTAGAGACCGTTTTCATGCTCAGTCATCTTGGTTTCCCACTGAATACACCTCAAGGCAAAGGAAAATGATTATTACTGGCCACTCACACAGCTCTATAACTTAGAAGAGTATCTCCACTTGGATTTTCAAAGTTGTGGTACAGTGATGTACCTTACTGGTCACAAAAGTAGTCATTTGCCATCTTTTTAAATTAATCCAAAGACCAAATTTGGACTTTTTCGTTATTGACATTTGCATATGTGAAAAGGATTTCTTAGATCTATTTATTCCTTCAAATCACATGCAATCGCATTTTTATTAGGATAACTCATTTTATAAGGAAAAACATAATGGGTAAGAAGAGGATTCAAAATAACTTTTAAAACAAATCTACATTTTAAATTGAAATAGTTTGATTGAAAAATTATCTTTATATAGGAAGTGTTATCTTAAGATTATTTTCTTTATACAATTAATGATTGCTTCTAATTATTTACCTAATGAGGGGTTAAAAATCATTCCACTAAAATTATTTTTTATAAATTAAGTTTCTTTATAGGATGATTGAGTGAGTAGCATTATTTTTCCTGATCATTTAAATTAAAAACTGGGTAGTTTTCTTATTTTAATACCTCTATTTCCCTTATAGCTAGTTTTTGAAGGCAGTGTTACATCTCTTTTGCCAAGACACCCCATCCTGGTCTTAATCTCAGTTGGGATATTATTGTTCTTCAGTTCTAATAGTCTGGCTTACTTTTTATGCTTTGTTTTATTTAAATTGGCTTATAATCATAGACATTATTGGCATCGTAGAGACATTTTAAAGGTAAGTAACAGCAATGAAGGTTGCAATAATCAGTTGAAAGTGTTGTGACTTTTCCTTCAGCTTAAATACCAACTCTCTCAATTTTCTCCGACTACAGAGGCCAGTAATAGTAGCCATGAGTCTCGTATTGGTCTAGCTGAGGGGTTGGAATCCGAGAAGAAGGCAGTTATACCCCTTGTGATCGTGTCAGCCCTGACTTTTATCTGTCTAGTGGTTCTTGTGGGTATTCTCATCTACTGGAGGTAAGTTGAGTGGGGGTTTTTTGGAAAATTTAATTCATAAAGCTCAGATTTTGCCCGTATTTCATCTGAAAGGTCTTCAGAGCATAGTCAAATTTCATTTTATTTGAGAGTTTCCATCAATGTATTCCAGTAACTATGAATTCAGGGGGAATTTGTGAATCCAAAAACATAGTAATAAAGGAGTTGATTGTTATTCCTGTTTAAATAAATTAAAGGTAAATCGGAGTAACTTTTACTTCAGTTACTGTTTAATACATCATTTTGACAGTTGCACTTTTATATTAATCTAATTAATCGAGCATCATCATAAAATTGAACAGAAATCTAAGCTTCTTACCAGGTGTTATAATTCCAAACATTATTTAGGAAAATATAACTTTTGATATAGTAAAAAAAAAGTCACTTTTTAATAACAGAAGGGTTTGAATAAGATGCACGTGCACATCAGCTATGCATACTGATTTAAAACGATAACTCATGCATAAAAGTAAAAATCAAGCAATTAAAATATAGATGTCATTAGGGAATAAACTAAAGGGCTATATTAAGAAGCATGGGCTTTTAAGATTATTTATAATTTGATTTAAGGATGAAATATAGCTTCATTCTCATCAATAATCTATTAAAAGCTTTCAAAAACAAGGCTAAGAGCACCCATCATAAGCTTCTCATCACGTAGCAAGCAGAGCACACAGGAAAGTAGCATATTTACTAGGGATATATTATAAGTCAGCATAACAGTGTCTGCTGGAAAACAAGGACTTAGCATGATATAAGGAATCATATCTGTAAACCGAGAAAGGGCATAGCTTAATGCCTTACACTTTATTTCAAAAGAGAATTTTATTCAGAAGATCACTAATTAATTCATTTTTGTTTAGGAACATAATTCTGTAAGTTTATATCACCACTCTTTATGTGTTCTTCCAAAACATATTCTCTCAATTTATTCTAAAATATTTACTCCATTTATTGACTTTCTCCTGTTCCTAGTACTATATAAACTACAATTGGAAAATAGCAATAATTAAATGAATGGATGAGAGTCATTTGCTTTCCAGAAATGTGTGCTTATTGGGAAGAGACAATTTCTCATTAAAAATGTATAAAATACTATACAAAAGTGTATGCACAGCAGCTGAAATGTAATGCTAAGAGAGGTTGGAGAACAAGGGAGCTTGATAAGCCAAATTACACAGGTTCAATTTCAGATAAAACACAGGGTCTAAGCTGCATAAGATTCAGAAAGAAGAGTTACATGTAAGGAGCATCCGAGGCAGGGACACAGATAAAAAGAGAGGAAGTGGAAATGGGGAGGAGTCAGAGATGCTAAGGTTTGGAGCATGTAGTTCCGTGTCTTTGCACATTGGTTGGCTAAGTTAGACTGTTTTCAGTTCAGTATTTCATATTTCACTTCCCTTACAAAACAGGGTAGACTGTATTCTGCATAGAACAGATCTTGCCTTTATTACCCTGTGTCTGTTGGGAGTCCATTTTTTTTCGTAACAAGATACAAACAAACCTGCTTTCTTTAGTCTGCTCCTATTTATGCCTATAATTACTAATGATTTTTTTTTACAGAGGATTCCATCTTCAGCAGAATGCTCTGAGCATAGTTCATAATCCATAAATGTTTGTTAAACAAGAATTCATATTGCTTTTCTCTCTGGTCCCCACTGAACTTGTTGACCAGACTTTTTACCACATTGATATTATGTTTGTTCAGAGGACTAGTTTCTGTCTGATCTAATTTTCTCTGCCAAAGTTATTTTAAAAGTAATGGGAATCAATTAAATACATAGAAAATAAAATGAAAAAGGTAATCAAATTCTACTTCATCATAAATAGTGCTAGTATAAACTTCCAATAAAGATATCAGAGGCTCTATCATTGTAAGACTGAAATAATTAAAGATTCATAATTCCTATTACTTATAGAGCAAATATATAGACATATAGTCTTCAGAAATTTAAAAATCAGCATCTCATTTAGTATGATTTGGTATTTCATGGAAAATTAAAATCTGGAATGGTTTTTATCTTCCATGTGTATGGGGTCATTTTATCAGTATTATGTGGGAAAAAGATAAAATTACCAGTTGCAAACTAATTTGACCTTCAATAAAATGTCTCTCTTTGCCTTACACAGAACACTTTATGTACCTTGAATACAGAATGTGGCAGTTTAAAATATGAGTAATTTAATGGTGTTATGTTAATACTTAATATCTATGACATATTTTATATGTATTAAATATTCTGATAAATTAATTACTCTAAACTCACCCATTTAAAAATGTTAAATAGTATCAAATATCTGTTCTACTCATCTTCTTGTGTTTAAGTTAATTTATTATAAAATGTAACTTTTAGATCACAATACAGTGAAGGGTATTATGTGTTGAATCATAATGCACAATTTTAATGCATTTTTGAGGTTTGCATAAATTATCCAAATTTTAGTGTAGGTACATTTGTAAATGCCACGATTTCACTAGCAAATATGAAACATTTTTGACCTTTGTGAAAGTTATAACCTGTGAAAAGGTTTAAAGTCTAATGCCATAACAATAACAGTACTAAGAGTAACATAGTCCTTAATGAGTTTTTCCAAGTTGATGCATGTATTTAAACATTTTTATAAAATAGCTTAGTTTGAATAATATTAATATATCATAAAATTTGCTTATTAGAAGTGAATGATTCAATTATTTTTAATGCATTTTCATATTTCCCTAATGACTAATGATGAGTATTTTTTATGTGCTACTGGGCATTTGTATTTTTTTTTTCCATAAATGTATTTAAATCCTTTGCTGCCTATCTTTAATTAGGTTATCTTTTTAGTATTGAGTTGAAAGTGTATTTTGTATATTCTAGATACAAGTCCTTCATTGGATATCTAATTTGCAATAATTTTTTTCCATCCTGTGAGTTGTCTTCTCACTTTCTTGATATCTCTTTTAAAGTATAGAAGTTTTTTGTTTTGATGGAGTCTAACTCATCTATTTCCTCTTGTTGCCTGTATTTTTAATTTTTCGTATCATATGTAAAAAGGCATTGTCAAACCCAAGACCACAAGAACTAATTTCTAGATTTTCATTTAAATATGTAACAAAGCTGAAGGACTCACACATCTTAATTTCAAAACTGATTACAAAGCTACAATAATCCAGACGGTCTATTATTGGCATAGAACAGACATGTAGATCAATGGAATGGAATTGAAAGTCCAGAAATAAGCTCTTACATTTACAGACAATAGATTTTAGACAGGAGTCCCAAGATCTTTCAACATGCAGACAATAGTCCTTTTGACAGATGGCACTAGAGCAGGTGGAAATCCATACACAAAATGTCAAATTGAACCTTTTTTTTTTTCACACTATACACAAAAATGTACTCCAAGGGGATCATAGACTTAAGTTTAAGAACTAAAATTATAAAATTCTCAGAGAAAATATTTAAAGATTTTTCTAAGTTAATTTTTTAGGGAAAAAATAATCCCTTTAAGAAGGATTTTGTCTGATTTTGACCTAACTCAACCTGTTCCCCCATTTTTATATAAAACTTGAGAAGCATGTTTAAAGAACAAATCACAGGTGATAAAATGTAGGTCTCTTAACAAGTCTTGCCTTGGACATGTCACTTCTCCACCTAGGAATTAATTTTTTCTATTTATTATTCTGAGGGGGTTCACTGCAGTAAAAGATTACAGTAAGATTTGAGTTTACAGTAAGATCTTCTTTAGGGGTTCTGGGAATGAATGCAGCATGCTAAATCTTGTTTCATTTTTGTATAAGCATACTGAGGAATGGAAAGATACATATTTCTAGCTTTTAATTCTAAATACTGTGATGAAAAGGTGTAAATTAAATAATCAGATTACCATTGATTGATAGGACCTATGTCTACAAGTTTAAAACAGTCATCACTTTTTCATCATAGCTGAGTGATAATTAGCAGGAGACATAGTTATCAACACTTAGCACATAGATGTGAAGACATTCACTGCTTATACCGAACAGATGGACTATAGGTAGTGAATCTTGTCATACATTAAATAATATGCCTTGAAATCATTTCCCAGATGTTTTAAGGTGTAATTTACATGAGCCAAACTTTAACTTTCTAAGATGCAGAATGACTTCAACAGGGAAGATTTTTGAATAGTTCCTCTTGAACAAAAAAAAAGGCAAATTTCTGAGAGCTTTTTTAAAGGGTTAGAACCTCCAGAATACCAAAGTTATATTTAGCAAAATGTCACACTTTCAAAAGCAGCATAGAAAAGAACTTTACACAGATACGATGGTTTCGGCCAAGATTAGTGGGATGAAATGCAATATGAATTCTCTTTTGATCTTAAATTCAAATGTGTGGGTCATTGAAGAAAGCTACCAACCCGGAATGGAGATCTTCATATACCAGACTGCCTTTTAAGTAGAATAACATTTCCTATGTAAGACTTCACTATAAAATATATCTAAGCAATATACAGATGACCTTTATCCATAATTTAGCCTATAACATTTTAATTTTCTCACAAGCTTTTTTGGTATTACTTCTAGGCTCCTTTTTTTGGAAATTGATGACATTGTTGGACTAATTATTTTATAAAATAAGCAAAGACTTAGCAACACAGTCACACTCGGTGCCAATGTAAAACATAATTGCTAATATTCATTGTAGTATCTAGGTAAATATCAACCCTACTTTTCTCAGCTATGTGATCAAAGCTTTGTTGACTTTTAGAAAATAAGTAATCAATAAAATCAAAAAACAATATGCCATTTTATAGTCTATGAAATTGCTGTCTTCTTCCCCTTCAGAGTATTGGTACATCATCTGCCTACCCATCCATCCATCCATTCACTCATAAGGAGTGAGCTCTTTCTTTGAGCTCTTTATCACTGAGGGTAAAAAAACAGGACTTTCTTAACTTTATGTCAGATTCTTGTATCAGCTGGGATATTGTACTAGCTCCTTTAAGGCATTTTACAACTTTAAGAGTCTGTGAAAAAAAATTTTTTAATCTGTCACCAGTTTGTGTAACTATATTTTAAAGAAATTAAAGGCATTTTAATTCTGTTATCTTAAAAGCACTTAAGCGCCCAAAGTTTACATAGCAATGTGTCAGAACATTCTACTTCCTGGGTTGCACAGATAATCCCAACTCTCCTTATAGTTTCTGCTTCAGTCTGGTTTCCATTCTGCTCATATGGACCTTATATAAGATAATTTCTTTACCATGGGACCTGCGACCTTCATGTCTCCCCTTCCTTATAAATCTGCCATATTCTTTCCACTTTCGAGGGTCCCTTTGACACTTCCTTCTATATCCACTCACCTTCCTCTTCTTGTTTCTTGAAAATATTCTTGTGTTCTCTCTATAGTTATTCTCTCAGGGTTGGTTGTCAAGGCTTACACTGTTGGGTGGCACCTATGGCTCAAAGGAGTAGGGCACCGGCCCCATATGCCGGAGGTGGTGGGTTCAAACCCAGCTCTGGCCAGAAACAGCAAAAAAAAAGAAAAAGAAAGAAAAGAAAAGGCTTACACTGTCACAGCAGAAAGTTACTTTTTGCTGTGTACATCATTGCTTTAGTGTTTTGTTTGTGATATTAAAGTTATAAACAATGTAATTTTACACTCCTACTTAGACCAGTTTATTCCTTAAAAAAAATATTTGCTGCTACCTTACAACATGACAAACGCCCTTCTTAGCACTGAGGACTAACAGTGCAATGATTAAGGTATTTTGCCTTGTTTTGCTTATATTCTGATATGAGGGAACCAACTATGAATATGTAAAACAAAAGCTTAAATAATCACATTTCAGATAATAACTGACACAAAAGAGCAAAGGATAGCAACTTTGGGGGATGAACTGGTGCTTTTAGCTATCAAAGTGAGGGGAGGACTCTCAGAGAAAGTGGCCTGTGGGCTAATTCAGAAATGATGGGAAGGAGACAGGCAGGCAGAGGGAATGAATGGCTGGAGCCAAGATTCTGAAGTGGTACTGACAGGCTTCTGTGGGAGAGAGAGAGGAACAGTGTGCGCTGAAGGACAGTGGATGAGGGAGAGGCTGTAGGAGACCAAGATACTGAAGTAGAGAGGGGCTGGGTCACAGAGGGTCTTATAGCCCTTGCTAAAATAATTGGATATTAGTCTGATTGCTGCAGGAAGCCACTGCTTCCTTTCTAGGGAACTGATTTATTGGAAAAATAGACATGTAGGTATATCACTGTATGAGCACAAATGTCATGTTAAGGCTCATTAGGATGAATGTCTGGGAGCTTGACGGTTTGAAATGCAAAGTGAGATTGGCATTTACATTCAAACACATATTTCTGTTTCAGGTTAACCACTCATGAATAATACTTCAAATAAATTAAATGACCCACATCAAAGAGTGTCTTTGAAGTTTTAATTATCTAAACTTTTAAAATTAAGGATGGTTTGCATGACTTGATACTACTCTTCTTGGTACTTTGTAATGTGCTCTTACCAGATGTTACTCTTATCATCCGAGTGAAAATAGATCCGGGTAACATGTAGGTCATAGTTGTCATTGATTCCAAATATATTCATTCTCAAAACCCTCATCAACAAGGTTAGCATCTGTTGGAAAGAAAATCACCCCTTTTTTATTGTATGCTCCTTATTTCCTCATTATGTTCTGTCGCTGCTGTAGTACCATATTTATAATATAAAGCTGCCTTGTTTTTTCATCAAAATGCTGCCACTGTGGGAATTTCATTTATACATAGTCAGCTTGATGCCTTTTGCTAGCAGCAGAATATGCCCAGAAAGACATTCTTAAATGTTGGATTAAAATAGCTTTGGGCACTATTTCTTTTCACTCTGGTCCTATCCAAGGTGGCAGGGCACTTTGGTGTACAGCGACAGAGGCACCTCTAGGGCACTGAGATTTCCTATATCAGTGAAGTCCTGTTTGATAGTTTGAACCAGCTGCAACTTAAATACCATCTCTGTTTTCAGCGTGTCTGATCTGTGCTCTTCTCCATCTAGTACAGGGAAAACGGAGATAAACTTGGAAACCATAAAATTTTTTAATGCTTGTGATTTTTCAAAATGAAGTATTATAGATCCCAGCAGTCCCTCTTCGGGGTATACATCTTCTTTTGCCTTAATTCTGGAGATTTCCACCTTAATTTTCAAGCAGCTCGGAAGTTGTCTTATTATCCATGGCAGCCAGTCGCATAAATTGCTTTTTTGTTTTCTTTCAGGAAGTGCTTCCAGACTGCACATTTTTATTTAGAGGACAGCACGTCCCCTCGAGTAATATCCACACCTCCAACACCTATCTTTCCAATTTCAGGTAATATCTTAGAAATATGACCATGATAGTGAATGAAAAGCACATTGTTGGAAGGTTTTCTTCTATTGGAATATTTTTCAAATGACTGTAATATAGATTAGTACATGCTTGTTGGCACAAAATATTTATTACATCGTGTATCGGACGCCTGGGTTTATGTCCTATTCTTATTAATTTTAAGCATTCTTAACTATTCAGATGATATGTTGAAATACTAATTCATGATTTATGTTAAACATTTATAGCAATAAAGTGTTAGTTAAGAATGATTTTACTCATTTTCATTACTTTATTGAAAATCTAAGCAACCCAAATCAGACTAAATCAATGCAGTAAGTGTGAGTAGGAGAAAAAGACAAAAATAAGAATAAAGTCTAGTTCCTTTCTGATCCTTTGAGCCCATGTGAGAAAAGGTTTGTTGACTGCATTAGAATAAAAAACTATGAAATGGTGATAATGTTGAAAAAATCATAACACAATGTATGATTACTTGAAACACTTTGTGTCAAATGTCAGAATAGTTGAATATTTGGGAAAACTTTGGCTATTTTCATCAGAATTTACCTGTATAGTAGCAATATTCAAAAGTTAGCCAGGGTCATTTGGATTGAAACACCCACTGATCCTAGAGTTCACAATATCAGATTATAGACACTTAATTAATATTTTATAACATCTCAGAATGAAAAGTGGCAATAAAAAAAGATTTGTCTAGAAGTGTGTGAACTGGTGTATAGAGGAGCAGATGGGAAGTGGAAGTTATCACATGAGAGAAACAAAAGAAAAAATTCATCTATGTGGTCGATTTAAAGAAGTCACTTTAAACTGTCTGATTGATACTCTGTATGTTATTGCTAGAGGCCCAAGTTTTACATAATATTATCTTCTGAAATCTCATGACAAGAAAAAAGTGAAGCATTTTCTTTATAGTTACATTTACATATTTATGTACATTTTTATATATTTATACTATATGTGTATAGTATATTAAGATTTATTTTTATGCTTTATAAAGATGAGGATTTAAGAGTGTTTTACTGTTTTTCCTCTTTTATCTAATCTATTTCTTAAACATACCTGTTTTATTTCTGCTTTTCTAGTTTATATTAAAATACTATAATATAAACTGTTTAATACTATTTTGATATAGTATGATTTCTCATTAACATATTTAGAATTTTGAGCCAGGTGTGGTGCCTCACGCCTGTAATCCTAACACTTTGGAAGGCTGAGGCAGGTGGATCGCTTGAGCTCAGAAGTTTGAGACCAGTCTGAGCAACAGCAAGACCTTGTCTCTACTAAAAATAGAAAAACTAACCAGGCGTGATAGTGCACGCCTGTAGTCACATCTACCCGGGAGGCTGAGACAATAGGATCTCTTGAGCCCAAGAATTTGAGGTTGCTGTGAGCTGTGACACCATCGCACTCTAGCCAGAGCAACAGAGTAAGACTCTGTCTCAAAAACAAAACAAAACAAAACAAAAAACCAAACCATATTTAGAATTTTGATATGAGAAGCTCTCAGTTGTCTATCATGTTTTGATTCCCTTCACTTCCAGCATATTTCTTTTACATTCATTAACTCAAATATTATGCAATTCCAGTATAGTTTATTATTACCAAAATCAGGATCTTGCTCAAGAAATACAAACTCCCCCACTATAAATGTCAAAACAGCCTTGGTGAAGGGCATCTCCTTATTTTACTTGGTTGGCTCACAAAGATTTACTTTTGATTACCTGAATGTGTATGTCTTCATGTAAAATCAGAAAATGAAAAGATGTGCAAGTCTCACTTACTTGCAGACCAGTTAATCAAAGAAACTACCAAAATACCTGACTCTCAATGAAAAGGAACAGTCTGCTTATGAAAGGAGGTTGGCTGTGCCAGATAATATCAACGAGTTTGAAGGACATTTGCTAGAACTCATGATTTAAGTGTGATAAATTATTTCTGTTTTCTTATCTAATTATAAAAGCTACTTCCTGGCAAGATACTTCTATAGGTGTGAAGGTAGAATTACACCTTTGTCATTTCTTAAGCTTGACTGACTAATTCAATTTTAGTATTCAGGTCCATTTATCTAACAGAGAGAACAGATGGATTCAGTGTTGTTTTTTTTTTATTCAACAAATTCTTGGTAACTGAAGCTTAAAAATATTAGATGGCTTAAATGCTGAACATCTGTTGATATAAATAACTGTTTCTAGTGAAATGTCTTTGATGTTTCCTTGTCAGAGAAATCACTTGTGAAATTGCATACTGTGAACTAGTAACATGTTTAATCTAAGAAAGTCTTTTCAGGAAAAAAAAAAAAAAAAAAAAAATCAGAGCCAGTTAAAATAATTTGGCCCCTTCGCAATTAATTAACAGATCCCATGACTTTGTTTACATAGTATATTTTCAAGTTAGTATTTTTGAAATTTTACAGATTAAAAGTCCTAAAGGCTTGTGACATTCTTCTCAATGAATATTTTGCATATAAATGTTTTTTCTTATTTATAGGGGCATGGAAAAATGTTTTCAAATGTAAACATCTGAGTATTTGACTGTAAGACATTAAACTGTGCCATTTTATAAAACTGAAGTTTTACTACATATTATGTTTAGTTTACAGTAAATTGAAAATATATTATTTCAGCATGTTTTTTTCCCTAGAATTTACATGGAACCCCTACTCATGTTAAAGAAAGTTGTCCATAAAAGATGTAATCCATTAATAAAAAGAGAGGCTTTGGTTGTATTTATAAATTAAGGTTGAAAATAAATTATTTTCTTTATAGGAAGGAAAGGCACATTTGTATCTGTTGAATTATCTTAACACAGTTTTTATATTCACTTAGATGATGTTGGAGCAATTCCAATAAAGCACTTTCCAAAGCATGTTGCAGACTTACATGCAAGTAATGGGTTTACTGAAGAATTTGAGGTATGATTTTAGCATATCTGTTGTTAATAATGTAAAATAGCACATTTACATAATTCACCAGTAGTCTATTTCTTGTCGTAAAGACACTGGGACCGTTTTCACGTCTAGTAAGAATATTAGTTTCATAATTACTTGTTGAGGATATGTGTCATAGTTGTCATATAATTTAGAAAACTGGTTTCCTATTTTAAAAGCCAACGTGTACTAGTGAGATATCAAAAACATTTTGAATTCTCTCCCATAATGTATAGATCTCTAGTTTTTAAAATCAGAATTAGTAACACTGATTCTTTTAAATTTTCTAAATTGTATAAATTATACTAAACTACTAAATTTCAGTATTTTCAACCCAAGTACATACAAATGCTTAAATGTAAGTTTTATACCATTGTAAGTGTAAAATATTTAGACAAACTTTTTATTATGCAAGGTAAAAATTACCTCCTTTTCTCAAGAGAATATGCCTTTCTAAAGAAAATTTTAACTTCCTAATCAGTAAAATATTTTTCCAGTAATATTCTGTTAAAATAATCATAGGGAAAATTTTCCTCAAATTCATCCTGGCCCAATCATAAAATATTTTTCCAGTAATATTTTGTTAAAATAATCATAGGAAAAATTTTCCTCAAATTCATCTTGGCCCACTGACTTATCAGTGAAGCAGATATTTCAAAATAGGGAGCCAAAAGCCCCAAGTTAACAATAACAACCACAAGAAATAAAACCTACCACCCATAAGCACCCTCTGATATGTCATTCAACTAGAGACTTTCACGTTCAACCTCTACTCAACTCTGGGAGCTATTTTTGTCTTCATGTTATTAATGAAATTAAACTTCTTTAAAGTTAATTCAGAGATGATAAATAGCAGAGCTAGATTCAACCTCAAGTCTGTAATTTTAAAACTCATGCTCTTTCTATTATAGCTGCAAGCAACCTTCATCCTTCCCTCGGCAACTTCCCTCTAGAAAGCATCACCTTGCCTTCCCGCCTCCCTCTGCCCAAACCCGAAGGGTTCAGTGGACCTGCCTTTCTGACATGCTTTTAGCTCCCATCCTAATCACAGGATCCACTGTCTCCTGATTCACTCTCCCCAGTGCACTCAGCAACTGCTTCCCAGAAGCATTACAGAAATCAAAAGGAATAGAAGTAAAGTGGGATATGTTTTTACTAAATTAAAAATAATAAAGACCAACTCATTTAATTCTTAAAAAAATCTAAATCATAGCTACATTGAATAAGAAAGCAATGTGAGGTAACAGTAAAGTGGAGTAATGCGAAGAGTTACATAATTAAAACATCAAATTATTTTTTCTTACCATAAGCTAGAAGTTACTGGTGGTATAACTTTAATGTTAACTGATGGAGACTATGAGGCTAACAATAAACAAAATAGTAATTATCACAGGGAAACTGTGCCAAAGATGGGTGTCTTCCAAACATTAAAAGATACATAGTAAAAAATAGACAATTTCTAATAAAAGTTGGTGACAGTATAAGCTAAAATTGGCAGTTTAATGGTTTTCATAATTATAAAATCAATTTAAGTATTATTAGGTAGTTCATAATAATTAAATTAATAAAATAAGCTCATATTTTTGCTCAAAAAAGTTTATCATATTCCATTGCTTTTAACTTGTAGAGTGATTGAAGAAAACTTTTAATTAACTTAATGATTAGCTTAATAACTAATAATGCAAATGGTTCATATATTAAATTTTTTTTTAATTGTTCTGATTGACTTGCTGCAAAAGAGGCCTTAAAGGCTTATTTGGAGAGATTCTGGGACATTTCTTGATGAATCAGATTTGTATCGGGGTTATATACTTGCTCAGAAATTATAAGGCTTTTATTTTATTATCTTAATACTAAGTAATTATAAGTTCTAAGCTAATATATTTAGATAAGAAACGTCTCTGAATATCTTATTAACTCATTTTTAATAGAAAATCAGCAGAAATAATTTTTCCATACCCATTGAAGTTTAAACAAAAAAAAAAAGATCTACTATAATATTTAAAAATATAGAAAGTAATGCTCCAAAGTTTGTTTCAACATGATGTAGAATGTATAATAAAAAAAAAAAAAAAAACTGGGAGACTATTTAGTGTTTTTGACAACCTTCAATCTATTACACACCACCTAATAGGAAGCTGTTTACTCTTTTTAAAAACTCAAAACTATGAAAACAAAATATATAACACTAACTCAGAGTTTCAAATAAGATTATATTTGAATATTAGCAAGTGCAACTAATATGGCAAAATGTGTCATAGGATATGTGGTTCTTCTCATCTGCATTTTAAAAAATCATCATATTATTACATCACTGTTCCCTTTTAAAGAAATTATTTTCTTCTTTTACATAATTTTAAGATTCCAAATTATTAGACATTTTGATTTGCATGCAACTGTTTGAAACATTCTGTTTTGTTAGTATTTGACAAATGTATTTATTGCATGATCATAGTTTTCCATTGTAAACCTAATATGAACACTTTTTTTTCTCATTTGTCGTGTGCTGTGGAATTTGATTTCTTTACTTTTTTGGCATTCATTCCCTCACTAGACACTGAAAGAGTTTTACCAGGTAAGGCATCATTTCACTGCATTTTATTTTAGCCAAGAAGTAGTTGTAACATGTAAAAAAAAAAAAAAAAAGTTGTTTGCGTAGATTATTTTGTTTGTCTTGTCTTTCTTATTGTTTTAAGGTACATTGTATGAAAGAACATGTGTTAAAATGGGTGTCCATACAATTTTTTACAGGAAGTGCAGAGCTGTACTGTTGACTTAGGTATTACAGCAGACAGCTCCAACCACCCAGACAATAAGCACAAGAACAGATACATCAATATCGTTGCCTGTAAGTATCTCCTTAACTCTGTGCTATTATCAAGGTCATTGCTGTGACCTCACGCAGTGCTCTGAGGTCATCTGACGGCAGACCTCGGTGTGGCTGTGTCCAGACCTTTGTGCCAGGAAATAACATTTGTGTAAGAGGACGCATAGCCTTGTATCACTCTAACTTACGCACCTTGTGCAACTAGTCACATCTTTTTCCCTTAAACAAAACAAACTCATATTTTAATCCAGTCCTTTCCACAGGCCCTGAGCACTGTCCATCTCTTCTTTTCATTTCTGTCACTATTTTTATTATCCGACCCCATTCTCCTTGAGATTCTACTTGCTTTTCTGTGAGTTTGCTAACCAAAGGAAATTCCCTTTAGACTTCCTCTTTCTTCTTCTACCTTTACCTTTTTTCTTCCTTTCTTCACATTCTTCCTGGGTTCTATAAGGAAGTGGTTGGCACCTAATGGGGACAGTGAACACTGTGTGGGTGACGGGGACACTTACAGCCCTGGTTCAAGCATTACAAAAGTTCTCCAGGTAACAGAAACATTTGTCCCCCTTAATATTTTGAAGTTAAAGAGTAAAGAGAGAATTGGTTGGATTCCTTCTTTTTATTCCTTCTTCCCTTTGTTTTCCTAGCCACTCCCTCTCCCTTTCTCCTCAGGGAGTGGCCTGTGTGGCTTTTTTATTACAGTTTCAGTTACTTTTCTCCATCTTCTTCTGGCACTTCTGGCTACGTCGTTCCCTGTTATTACCTTCATACTCCTCTTCATCTCTTGGAATTCATCTTCATGTGCTCTCCCCACTCAAAAAAAGTTTTTTTGTCTTCCTTTATTACAGAAAATTACAAAATAAATAGTCATTCAGAATATTAAATCAAAACAGTACAAATATTTTGATCATGTGAATTACTTTTTGGACAGTTGGATTCAGAGTTATAAGCGTGAAAAATACGGAAAACGTCACAAATTTACACGTCATCTGGCACAGGGGCCATGCTAATCCTCTCTCTGTCGTTTTAAGTTTGTATTTTTCCTGCAGAAGTCAGAGCATAAAAAGAAATTCTTATGTACTTCTTCACATATTCAATGCCCCGCGGCTTCATATGACACAGTTATTTGTTACAAACTATGTATTTATAAGCTAAGTTATTTAAATTCCAGTTCTATTCCAGTTCTGGAGGCCTATGGAGTGGCAATCTCCTCCCTTGTATCACCAACCTCTCTTAAATAGTTCACATAGATGTTGCTTTCCTTTCCACAGAGTTTACGTCAATTTTTATTCTTTAGCAGAGGGCTTTATGTTTGCCTTCCTCTGATAAAACAGCTGGCCTGGCTGCACATAAAACCCCTTGCCTCTCAGAATAGAATTGTTGTTAGACTTCCTTCTACAAGCTAAATAGAAAATACCCATTGGGTAATTAAGGAGGGTAAGAAGGTTAACTTTTGTTGAGCACCTACTAAGCACCAGGCACTGTGAGTAAATGATTTCATTTAATTTCCAAGTCAACTGGGCAAGATAGGTAATGGAAGTCTTGTTTTACAGATGAAAAAATAAATAAATAAAACAGACCTGGCCTGCTGGTTCATGCTTGTAATTCTAACACTCTGGGAAGCCGAGATGGGAGGATTGCTTGAAGTCAGGAGTTTGAGACCAGGCTGAGCAAAAGAGAGACCCCCATCTCTACTAAAAATAGAAACAAATTAGCTGGACATTGTGTTGGGTGCCCGTAGTTCCAGCTACTCGGGAAGGTGACCCAGGAGAATCACTTGAGCCCAGGAGTTTAAGGTTTCTGTGTGCCAGGCTGAGGCCATGGCACAGGAGCCCAGGCAACAGAGCAAGACTCTGTCAAGAAAGAAAGAGAAGGAAGAAAGGGGGGGAGGGAGGGAGGAGGGACGGAGGGAAGAGAAGGAGGAAAAAAGTGAAACAAAAATTTCTAACTTTGCATTTGGTTCCATTAGAACCAAAATACAAAAATAGATCAACCTGGCCTCCAGAACCATCTTTCTGTTGTTGCCGTGTGTCTATTTCCACCTACGTTCCTGTACATGCATGAACTGCTGCTGTCACAGAAGCATTAATATCTCATTTTAGTTTGTCGTGGTTTGGTCTGTATTCAACCTCTTCATCCTCAAAAAGAATGAATAAGTCTGTTCAGTGAAACTACCAAGGTCCCTTCCGGTAGCAGTTTCCTCCTCAGCGTGTGTATCCTCCAAATGGCCATCGCCTCTCTGTGGAGAGTTAATCCCACACCCTTTATTTCAATATGTTTGAATTACCACAGTTTCCATTCACTCTGACCTGGCAGCGCAGGAGCCTCCTCTGTGCCTGGACAGCTGTTCTTCTGCCTCCCTCTGCAGAAATTCAGGGTTGCTCTTTGGGCTTTTCCTGTAAGAGCTGTTTTCTGTGACCATTCCCAGGAGCATCCTCAGGTCCTTCTGCTTCTTCATCCATCAGCCTCCTGTTCAGAGCACGGTTGCTCTCATCCTTCCCTGCCTTGCTGAGGTCCCATCACACTTCCGTCTCCTCAAGTGGCTCTCCACTGACCCAGCATCCATCTTTGAAATCCCATCAAAGAAGTCAACTTCAGATTTCAATTTCTGTCGAAACTTTTACCCTCTCAAAGCAGTACAGCTCCTGCCTTCAGATCCTCCTACTACTTGGCGCTCTCTTCTTGACATCTGTATGTTACTTTCTGTGTATATGTCCTATACACACCTGTTATGTTAGAAATTCTCTGGGGGCAGAGATTCCTTTTAATCTTTGTTATCCCTGTATTCCCAAAATACCTATTGAAGTAAGTGATTTTTTTGCCTTGATTTCCATTGTATTGTATAAAGTATTGTGCAAATATAAACGACATTTATGCTGAGAAGTAGTCTGTGCTACAATGAAATGTATTTTTTTATTACAGATGATCACAGCAGGGTTAAGCTTGCACAACTTGCTGAAAAAGATGGCAAACTGACTGATTACATCAATGCCAATTATGTTGATGTAAGCATGTTTTAAGTGAAATTTTATATGGATTATATTAGATGCTGAATTTATCATACCATAGTAGCATACATGTAGTAGTATTTATTATGTTTTATTTGATAGATAATAAAAATGCAAATCAACAGTAAGCAAGGTGAAGCATGGTAGCTTAGATCTATACTCCAAGGACTCCAGGAGGCTTAGGAGGGAGGATTCCTTGAGCCCAAGAGTTAAGAGGCTTGGCTCCATGCCTGTACTCAGTGGTTAGGGAGCCATCCATATACACAGGGGATGGCAGATTCGAACCCAGCCTGAGCCTGCTAAAAGCAACAATGACAACTATAACAAAAAAATGAATGGGCGCTGGGGCGGGCACCTGTAGTCCCAGCCACTTGGGAGGTTGAGGTAAGAGAATCACGTAAGCCCAAGAGTTTGAGGTTGCTGCAAGCTGTGACACCACGGCACTCTACCAAGGATGACATAGTGAAACTCTGTCTCAAAAAAAAAAAAAGGAGAAGATAAAAATAGAAAAGTTAGCTGGGCATTATGGTGGGCACTTATAGTCCTAGCTACTCAGGAGGCTGAGGATCACTTGAAGCAAGAGTATGAGGCTGCTGTGACACCAGGGCACCCTAGCGTGGAGCAGCAGAGTGAGACTCTGTCTCACAAAAAAAAAAAAAAAAAGAAGAAGAAGAGTTGCTATCCTTGCTAATACTACCAAGTTTCTCCAACTTTGTAAGTTTATTTTTTATGGTTTTCTTCTAAGGAAAAGTGACCTTAGGGTAGCACCTGTGGTTCAGTGAGTAGGGCGCCGGCCTCATATACCAAGGGTGGTGGGTTCGACCTCGGCCCCAGCCAAACTGCAGCAAAAAATAGCCAAGTGTTGTGGCAGGCGCCTGCAGTCCCAGCTACTCCGGAGGCTGAAGCAAGAGAATCACCTAAGCCCAAGAGCTGGAGGTTGCTGTGAGCTGTGACGCCATGGCCTGCCACCAAGGGCAACAAAGTGAAACGCTGTCTCTTAAAAAAAAAAAATAAAGAAAGAAAGAAAGAAAAGAAATAAAAAGAAAACTGACCTTAAAAACTTAAGTGTGGTATTGTTAAAGATGGCACATAAACCAGTTAGTCAGAAACATTTATCATTTACTTCTTCAGGGCTACAACAGACCAAAAGCTTACATTGCTGCCCAAGGTCCACTAAAATCCACAGCTGAAGATTTCTGGAGAATGATATGGGAGCACAACGTGGAAGTTATTGTCATGATAACAAACCTGGTGGAGAAAGGAAGGGTATGTAGGTCATCTGTTATGTCATCCTCAAGTACTGATTAGAGGTGCTTTAAAGTAGTTTTAACAGAGCAGCATCAGGGAATAGCAAATGTTGTGAAAGCCAATTGGAAATCCTTTCTAGTAAACATTATAGTGAAAGGGTAACTATTAACATTAGAAATAAAAAAAAGTTTGAAAATTTCACTTTGAATCAAGCTATCTACCTATTAAATTCATTCATACTGTGAAAAAAAAAAAGTAAACTGGACATTGAACAGCAATGTATCTAAATATCTGTAGATTTTAATTCACTGGACCTGGATTCTAGTCCCGGCTCTGTTGTAACCTGATCCATCTGGTTTCACTTTCCTTATCTGAAAGGGAAATGTTTAAGCTTCGGTGTCTTTTTCAGTTCTATGATTCTATCCCTGGTATCTTCTATACATAACTTGCCACTACTTAGAAAGAAAATAAAATATTTAGAAGAGTGAGGGAGTTCATTCCACTAGCTCAGACTTTTACTAATTTCCAAAACAACATTTACCTTAAGCATTTGAAATATAAGAAATAGCATCTTTATTTTTCTTTTGCAGAGAAAATGTGATCAGTACTGGCCCTCTGATGGCAGTGAGGAGTATGGGGACTTTCTGGTCACTCAGAAGAGTGTTCAAGTACTTGCCTACTATACTGTGAGAAATTTTACTCTGAGAAACACAAAGATAAAAAAGGTGAATCAACAAACAATGAACATAATCAACTGAGTAATGCCTTTGGTCCTTTTTTAAGTGAATGGGTGAGAAAACCAAGGCAGGGTAAAAAATGCTTGTGACAGCTACACCTCAATCCCAAAGGTTTCCGCCAGATCCCTGAATGCCAGCTGTGGCCGTGGAGGCAGATGGGTCTTGGTGCTTGTGGCTGCAGTAGGTGCAATCCCCAAATGGAAATTCCTGTCGCGTGTGGTAACTGCACGGCACAGCCCTGACATAACATTCAGTTAAAAAGAGGAGGGACTGAAATAAGGGAAGGAACAACAAAAAAAGAAGAAGAAGAATGTTACTCAGGGTTCTTCAGAGAAAAAGAACCCATAGGGTAGATGGATATAGAGAAATAGAGATTTATATTTTTAAGGATTGATTCTCAAAAACCATGAGGATTAGGAAATCTTAAATCTGTAGGGCAGGTAGACTGGTACCCTGACAGTCAGAGAAGAGTCGATGTTGCAGCTGGAACCCAAATGCATCAGAGCAGCGGGCTGGAAATTCAGGCAGGATATCTGTGTTGCCAGTCTAAAAAGAATTAGTTCTCCAGGAAAACACTCAGTTGTTGCTCTTAAAGCCTTCAACTCATTGGATGAGGCTCGCCCACATTATGGAGGGTGATCCACTTTACTTAAAGTCTACTTATTTACATGTTAATCACATCTAAACAGTATCTTCACAGCAGCATCTGGTGTGACTAGTGCTTGGCCACTTGGCCACCATAACCTCCTAGCTACGTGAATGCAAAAGTAATTATCACATGGCATTGTACATTATTTTTTGCTTCATTGTAGACCACCAACACTGAGCTATGAAATTTGACTCGATGTTCAGGAATCCCACTTGTGTGTGTTATTTGAGTATGCGTTACTTTTATTAGCTGTCTGAATTCTTCCAGGGCTCTCAGAAGGGAAGATCCAGTGGGCGAGTGGTTACCCAGTATCACTACACCCAGTGGCCTGACATGGGAGTCCCGGAGTATTCACTGCCCGTGCTGACCTTCGTGAGAAAGGCAGCCCACGCCAAGCGCCATGCAGTGGGGCCTGTTGTTGTCCACTGCAGGTGAGCCTCCGAGATGTACCTCTAAACCCACAGAACTGCTGATGCTAACAAAAAGGAAATCGGTAGAGCAAATGAGGGGATAATGACATTTGCCTTCATAAGTATTGAATACTAGGAAATAAGTATAGCAGACTCAGAATTTTGATTGCTGACTATTTCAAAGAACCGGGTGTTTTTATGATATTTATTATTGTGTATGATTGTTGAATTGGATTTCAG
The DNA here is from genome assembly GCA_963574355.1 of Loris lydekkerianus. Taxonomy (NCBI): domain Eukaryota; kingdom Metazoa; phylum Chordata; class Mammalia; order Primates; family Lorisidae; genus Loris; species Loris lydekkerianus. Next base: position 54,709 of record CAUYPK010114713.1, read on the forward strand.
CTTCTTAACTGTGTGAGGCACAAGGAACAGTATTATTGTTATTAAATATTTATCACAACATATAACACTGTGGGATAACCCTGTTCCTAGGAGTAAATGGTCTATTGTTGAGTTATTACACCAGGTGTACATCAGAGAAGCCAAAGCTCGCAGTGTGAGAAAGTTGGCAAAATAACTTTAAACTGTTTTTAAAGACTTTGCAACTAAAACTCCTTTTTTATCTTCTTGAGTTCTTTCTAATACGTCCCATTAAATGTTTTATCAATTTATTGTTGCCCAAAAACTTTAATTTCCACGACTAGATTCATAAAAAACAATAATTATATTTCAAAGAAAGAGAAAAAATATGTTAGATGTTTTATTAATATTACTGTAATCAATTAATTAAGTTGATTAATTTTAACTAGCAGTTAATATTTACCAAATCCTATGTGCCAAGCTCTGTGAACACAAAAATTAAATTCATTTCTGTTTGCAGTATTTTTGCCAAACCGATGTCTATGTTTTTACAGAAGCAAATGTTTTCCTTTGATAGACAGCTTATCTGACACATGCTGATTACCTGTTACAGGAGTTATCCTCACACAAAGTTTGAGAGACCTATCTTGAGTTTTTAAAATCTGTTTGCCTGACGATAAGCTGAGGAAAACAAGAAGATGCATGAAAAATAGCTCTGAAGGTCAGGGATTGTTTCTTAGCAAATGGAGAAGGCTATTGTGCAGAGCAGGTGCTAATTTTCCACTCTAGCACATCCCACTTGTCAAAATATTTGAAAAGAATCTCTGTCTATGAAGCCTGTCCCTCTGCTAGAAGCTTTGAAGAAGTCAACAGATAATGACCCTTTAGAAATAACTGAAGTTATTCCTCACGATCTCACTGAAATGATATTTTTTAGCTGAAAGCTTTATCAAATTCTTTTTCCCACTAATGCAGAAACCTTTACAAACATGTCTACTTGGAAATGCAGACCCCGGGACCTTTTCTTTTCAAAATTTGGTGGAGCTGATGCTTTCATTTTCCTCAGACTGCAAGTCTATTTGCTATACTCTGATACATAATATTTGTATTGTATAATATGTAATGTATAAGAAATACAGTTACTGAAAATTTAAAAGTATCCAACAGAAACAGGTTTATTTTGCAGTTAATCACATGCCAAAAAAAAAAGAAACTTATTAGGGACTTTTAAATTTGTTATTTATGCTAAACTGTTTCAAATTTTGTGTCACTCCATTTATATCTTCCCTCATTTACTTGGGGAAAGAAAGCATTTTAATCTACAAGACAGTAGTGACCTATTTTCAATTTATTTTATGATTAACATTGAAATATTTCTTTCTTTGTATTCTATTCAGTGCTGGAGTTGGCAGAACAGGCACATATATTGTGCTAGACAGTATGTTGCAACAAATTCAACAGGAAGGAACTGTTAACATCTTTGGCTTCTTAAAACACATTCGTTCACAAAGAAATTATTTGGTACAGACTGAGGTATGATTTAAACAAAATGTAACTAAGGCATGCAGACATCACTGAAATGCAAGTGTATTAGTCTCCTGGGACTATCACAGACTAGGTGGTTTAAAACAACAGATGCGTTGTCTCACTGCGCTGGAGTTTACAGGCCCCTGCTCCTTCAGAAGCTGCGAGGGGAAGGCTCTTTCTTGCCTCTTCTACTGTCTAGTGACCTCAGACGTTCCCTGGCTTGTGACCCCATAATTCCAATCTCTGCCTCTGCACATGGAGATCTACCCTCTGTGTCTGTGTCCCTGTCATAAGTACATTAGTCACTACCCTACTTCAGCTGACCTGATCTTAACTAATTACATCTTTGACTACTCTATTAAAATAGCACAACATTCTAAGATACTGGAGGGTTAGAGCTTCAATTTACCTTCTTAGGAGATACAGTTTAATCCATGATGCTAGTTAACTACAAACATATCATGAATGGGCCTGCTCAATTTTGTCTGTTTTGTGACCAAATGGGAAATAATTCTTTAAAATGACTTTAGAGATGATCTATGAAAAGAGTAAGAGGATCAGTCAACACTCATCCCTCCTATACCAGATTGCACCGAGTCTGTATCAAGTTATTCATACAAATTGTGAATTAATGGATTTGTTCTTCTGTTTAAATGTTGATTGGATGAATTGTGCTCCAATTATATCCCTTTACAAGTCCATATATTTTACCCATATAGGACATAGAACAGAATCTGTATTTTATTTTTACTATTTCTAAATAAAAGTGAACTTAAATTGAGAATTAAGGATGGCATCTTGAAAGCTACAAAAAAAAGTATGACTGAGTGGGTATCAAACTAAATGAAACCAAATGTTCTTCCATCAAGGAAATGACATCTGTATAGTTAAGACCAGAGAAGAGTCCAAATATAAAATATAAGAGAGTAAAATATAAGAGAATTATTAACAACTGTGCATAAAATTGAGTTAAATTATATATGAAAGGCTAAACGGAGAGTTGAGGCTGACAGAAGGGAGGACCAACTAGATGTCTAGAAGTCAAGGAAGCCCTCTTAGAAAATGTGGGGGTGTTGAGTTTGAAGGGTAGGCAGGGGGACATTGCTTTGCCTCCCCAAATCTTTCTGCTTTCTGCCCACAAATGTCAACAATGCACAAGTTAAGAAAAATGAAAAGAGATGGTTTGTTTTACCTCCATCTGACTGCTGGCCAGTCCAGTAAGCAATCCTTCGTGGCTCCCCCACCTTTCCTTGTCTGTCAGTAGAAGGTACCACTTTGTATATAGATACATACAAAGAAAACTTGAAGTAATCTCTCTTTCTTGCCATTGCTTTGCCAGGAACAGTATGTCTTCATCCATGATACACTGGTTGAGGCCATCCTCAGTAAAGAAACGGAAGTGCCAGACAGTCATATTCATGCCTATGTTAATGCACTTCTCATTCCTGGACCAACAGGCAAAACAAAACTCGAGAAGCAGTTCCAGGTGAGTTCTCTTGGAAGTCACCACATAAACGCATGTCCCTGCATCTTCTCATGTGCATCAAGGTCACGTGGGTAGGTTGAGACCCTTGTCAACACGATGGCTTTGTAGTTGAACCATCCTTCTTCTTTACAATAGGTTACGGGGCTTCACCATACATTTCAAGGAGAAACGTAATTCTTACTGGGTAGCAAGAGGAAAAGTTCTCAGAGACCCTAAACTAAAGTTTATAAATGTAAACTTGGTTCAGGAAAGGGAGGGCCCAGAGTGTAACAGAGTGAACAGATAGAACTTACAATACAGATCATAGAGGTGCTCATTTTACTTTGAAACAAACAAAAAAACCAGACCACTTAAACATGAATGCGGTGGCTCAGGCTGTTCCTGATACTCTTTGAAAATATCTGTCTCACTTGAAACCCTTGGACTGGAGAAGGCTCCGTGTGAACAATAGCTACTTTAACCGCAGTCTCTCCCACGCACTGTGTCTGGAGCAGTGCACCAGAGAGCAGGGTGTGTCTGGTTCTATACCGAACCTCCCACAAGACTTCTTCTCTGACTTTCAGAATTCACTAAGCATGTAATTCAGGAAGTGGGTATTGCCAGACCTGCCAGGGAGCCAACTCACCAAACCAAAGTGTCTACCGAGTTACAGCTTGCCACCGGGGTAAGGGGTGCTACACACTGACATCACCCTCTAGTCCACCCTTTAAAGCACTTTTTCTAGGATGAGTTCATGAACTTAATGGTCAGACCTTCCTACAACAACAGCTCTGATGGGCAAAGATTTCCAAAATTGCTTACATACATATACATACACATACACACACACGTATATATACACAAACATACACAGTATTACCCAATCTCAGTGAAATTCTCATTCAAATTTGCCCCTACACTATTAACATAAAAGAATTGATATAGCTACAACTGAATAATCTGGGATAAAAATGAAAGTATCAATTATAAGGTCAGAATCCAACGAAAAAGAGAGATATTTGACTCATTTTCCTGTTAACATCATAAATAGGGGGATGTAAGTGTGTATGTGTGTCCTGTCCTATAAAAAAAAAAAAAAAGATTTCATTCAAATTTATCCGTGGAAAAATTTTATTGAAATAAATTGCATGTCTATGAACAAATACTTACCAGACACCTACCAGATACTAGGCTTTTGTTTCTGGTACTTGCATACAAAATGAATTTAAAAAAAAAAAAAAAAAAAGCACTCCGAGCCTCTACTCTCCGGTATTTGCAGTCTAATGGGGGGATATAGTTGAGAAAACAGACAAACACAAAACAGTGTGAAGGATGCCGTTGTAGAGGAGAAACAGAGAAGTGTAGGAGGGGAGGGGAGGGAGGAACTTGTCAGGGAGGAATCGTGTGAGATCTTAAGAGTGGAACACAAGAGGTGGTGATTTATTGGACACTTCCCAGGAAGAAAAAAGTACTCAGATACCTGCTTGGATACCATTTACTGTGATTTAGAATTCAGGAAGCGGAGGTGTGTGCTTGAAGGGTATGTTGGGACAGAAGATAGTGAGGTTACTTCTAACCCTACCTAAGTTTGAGGTTCTTGGGAGATATCTCAGTAAACATGTACAGTTGGCAGTTAAATACTGTGTCTGCAGTGTAAGAAAGTGACCTGGGCTGGAGAAACAGATTTGGGAGAGATCAGCTTGAAGATAGTTACTCGAATCCTTGGAATAGGATAAGATAGCCAATTAAACATGAGGCTTTTAAGAAGGCTTAGGAATGATTATTTAAGAAAATTTGTAATTAATGCAATTGCATTTGTAATAATGCAATTTGTTTGCATTATTATTATAATTGCTTAATATTTCCATGCAGCAATTCTCTGATTTCTTTTCTGAATGTATTTATGTTCGTTCATTCTTTACGAGGTTTTTGTTTCTAGTCCTTATCTTAAACATTGTTATTGTTATTTTTATTAAATTTTAAGCCTTTTTAATTTTGTGAAGGCAAAAAATGGAAACCTAATGAACACATGTATATGTAAAAAAAAAAAAAAACCTAAAATGATAAATTGAAGTTCAAAATTCAAAAATTTTATACTTCTAAGTCACACTAAGAAAGTAAAAAAAATAGACTTGCAAATAGACAAGCAAAACACATACCTGATAAAGGACTTGCATCCAGAATTTATAAATAATTCTTAAAACTTAATAAAAAAAATCCCAGTCAAAATTAGATTAAATTTATGAAAAGACATTTTACCAAACAAGATACAAGAATGGTTATTGAACACATAAAAAGATGCTCAACAGCATTAGTCATTAGAAAAATGCAAAGTAAAACCACAATGAGACACCACTTCACATCCACTAGAATAACTAATAAATTACAGGAACAAATGTTTGTGAGAATGTAGAGATATGGAAACATGCATACATTGCTGGTGGGAAGGTAAAATGTAGCTACATTCAAAAATGGGAAGTTTCTCAAAAAGTTAAATATAAAACTACCATATAAGCCAGCATATCCACCCTTAGGCATCTACCAAGAGAAATGAAAACAAGTCCCCACAAAGGCCCTTATGTGAATATTCACGGCAGCATTATTTATAACAGCCAAAAACTAGAAACAACCCATCAACTAATTAATAGACAAAATGTATCCATATAATTGAACATATTCAACAAATAAAACTTACACATTCTTCATCATGGATAAAAGTCAAAAACATTATACTAACTGAAAGAAACACATACTGTATATTTGCAAACACATTGTATGATTCCATTTATATGATATGTTCAGAAACAGCAGATAGCCACTTGGCAAACTTCACTAAAAATCATTTAAACTGTATACTTGAAAGGGGCAAATTCATGATCTATTTTATATGTATCAATAAAACTGGTTATAAACATCACAAATGGTGATATACCAAAACACAGCTAGGAAATGAGGAGCGAACACTTAAAAATGATATCTTGGGTTTGGGTGCCAATTTAGAAGGATCACAATAATGAGAGGAAAGTTGAAAAAAAAAAATTGAAAAAAATTGAAATTGAAAAAAAAAAAGTAATTAATTAATGAAAGACCAGCCCACAAAAGAAAAATTAAAAAAAAAAAAAAAAGGAAGGCATCAGGGGGTACAAGAAAATTTTGGGCTATGGGATAGAACAGAATACAAAGAAAATAACGTTTCAACTAGGAGGAAATGGACAAAGATAGTAAATGCTAATGACAAATAAGATAAGTTGGAGATGAAGGCGGCCTATGTGTTAAACCATGGAAATTTTCTTAATGTCATTTATCAATAAGTCCACCCTTCATGTCATTCCTGTCATGTACAGATTTCTTCATTATGCATAATTCCTCTGATTGATTCTTCAGTTTTTCAATACTATTATATTATTTAATAACTCTTCTCTATACAGTACAAAAGAATTCTACCCTTTATTCTTTCTTTTTCTAGCATAAGTTGATGCTTTTGGCTTTTTACTTTTCTATGTTTAATGAAAATGTGTTCTGTGGAAATTGTTATTGATACCACATTGACTTTTATATTCAATTTAAAGAGAATCAGTATCTTAACAATATTTCCATTTATAAATATGATGTTTTTATCTATTTGGGCCTAATTCTGTGTTATTTAATTATGCTTAATAATTTTCTATGTATACTTTTTGCACATTCAGAAAAGAAATCAGAGAATTGTTGCATTGAAATATTAAGCAACAATAATAATAATA